>JBAJNP010006854.1:0-24301 GCA_036877545.1 Yasuhikotakia modesta | reverse complement strand
TATGTTTTAGAGAGTAGTGGGCGAGTGAGTGGAAAGAACAGGAATGAAAGAGAGAGCGATGGAGGGCTGAGAACGGGACCAAAGGTCAGTTATGAGTGATAAAAAATAGAGAGGAAGGTAAAGACCCGAGTGGCACATGTTCACCCTCACCTCTGCTGAAAGCAAACCAGCAGGCAGGGAGGCAAAGCTGTTGCTAGGATACACATCAGCAGGACCAGCAGACATGTGAGGATGGAACAGAAGAACGAAATGGCCACCATGAGGAACCTAAACATGTGCAGAAACATGCATCCTGTCTCCTGTGTTTGTACTTTATAGAGGTACAATTTTACTTTGTGTGGCAACAATGGGTTTCTGAACCCATTTGATTGGTTTCTGTGAGAAAGCTCTTTTGGGGCTGATGTAATCTCACGTTCGATTCAAGCATGTGCAGCCAAAGGGTTTTATAAATATGGTTTCATGATATTATTGGTAGTTTGTCCTCAGGGTAAAGTCTAACATATACACGGATGTTTCGGGATTGCCTGACAACCCCCTCTGCATGTTACCTTTAATGCTGCGGCAGGTTTGCGATGTCTCGGAGCAGGCAGGAATATTGATCTGATTGGTCAAGCGCATCCAGCTCCCCCCATCTTTGAGAAAAAAAGATTGATCTTTGCAAATCTCTTTGATTGGTGAGGTGTTAGAGGAGATAAGGAGATCCGACTGGGTTAGCCGCGTGCTGTAATAAGTTGCTCGCTGATCCTATCTCGCGTGTCCTCGCCCTGTCTCATTTCTGTAATCTCTCTCCCTCTCTTCCTTTCTGTTACACACGTGCATAAATCAGGGCTGTAAAAACCCATCATGAGAAGCTGACGGGCACCACTGACATTCTGACCATCACAGAAAATCATAAACTTTTGCTCAAGTTTATAAATGATTTTTGCTTGTTAGTTAGAACAACTGGTTACAAACTGCAAAGATTACAGTAAATGTCTTTAGTGTAGGGCAAGACTTTGTACCTGGAGCATTAAATTGTATGTTGTTTTGCAGCTCAAATAACACATTTTGTCACACAGTAACACAGATTTTTTTCTTGCAATGAAATATTTCTTCTTATAACAGAAAGCTTGAATGGAACATACTAAAGGCCTTGTTCCTTCTTTCATAAATAGCCATTAGCTTCAAGCTTATTATTTGCTGCTTGATGTTGCTAGTCAGAGACTAGTAGTGTTGAATGGAGACATTGTCATTTTAGACAGAGAACTGCTACAAGAAATGCTACAAGCAAATTTTGTCATCTTTGGGCACCATTAAAATTAACAGTTTTAATGACCAAAAGTCACAAAGCATCATTTTGACTATTATTTTTCTTGCCAGTATTATTGTTGCATTAGCACAAACACACAACCAAGCAATCTCGTGTAATTGGACTCAATGTAGTACATTTGTCACAATTGCTCAGACCCCCTCTTGAAAAAGTTCTGTCACAAATGTTGAAACGATGCTGGATTCATCTTTCAGGGGCTCATCACAAAAGTCCTTTTGTTCTTCGCCGTAGACGACGGAACAAAGCGTCATCCTGCTTTCAAAAGAGCTCTGAATCACTGGAGAGCGTGCTATGTAATTTAAACCAGACCTATTCATATCTGATAGATAATACAAAAACTATCAACACAAAGACAGCAGCCCACTTTTCTCTATCAGAAAGCTTTAATGTGTGCCTACACACTAATAGTTCCATATTCCTTTAGATCATTTTAAAAATGTGTGTGTGTGTATGTGCAAGACTGTTACACACATTACCTGAAAACAAAGACTGTGTGTGTGTGTGTGTGTGTGTCAGATTGTCAAGGGATTCTAATTGAGTTCACAATTCTGCAGAATCTTACTTTTACCAGTACCTGTAATAGCCCATGTGTTTCCTGTTGTATGTTCTGTGCTGTCTTGCTGTATAAAATCACTTTCTATATTTCTGTGTCAGAAATATCAGGGTCAGTGACCCTTCTTGTCTTTTTCTATTTGAAATCTAATTAATCTGCAAAGTAAAATTTCTCAGCCACTAACCTTCCTGTTTGTTGCATGCAGGCACAGTCCAGCTTAGTGTTGCACCTTTTGAGTGTGTCTGGTTTTCACGCTTTGCTCCCCCACACACAGTACATGACGTTTACATGTGTTTGACAATGCGTCTCTTGAACCCTTAACCCCTAACAGGCATTTAAAATTTGGCCTGTTACCTTTTTTGCTTTTTATTGTGTGTGTGTTAGTGCAGGCAGGCAGACAGACTGACTGACCATGAGGCTTGCAGTATAATTGTTCCCTGTGGTCAAGGTTTGTCGATATTTCCTCTGTGGCTGTGTCAGATGTGTGACGCAGACCTGTCTTTAGCTTTCTTTCACCCGAATGCCACTTTTTTTTCTTTTACACGCACGCACGCACTTTCTGTTTCTCTCTTGGCGCTT
Source organism: Yasuhikotakia modesta (assembly GCA_036877545.1). Classification (NCBI taxonomy): domain Eukaryota; kingdom Metazoa; phylum Chordata; class Actinopteri; order Cypriniformes; family Botiidae; genus Yasuhikotakia; species Yasuhikotakia modesta. Next base: position 21,860 of record JBAJNP010006854.1, on the reverse strand, counting down.
GTCAAATTGTTTTCTTTTTCTCTTTCCACCCGTGAATTGGCACAGGAGACATCAGTAGCGAAAGGCCCTAGCAAAAGGTGATTGTTTCTCAGCGCCTGTACGCTTTTTGTTGTCAACTTTCCAACAAAGCTTTTAAAATGGAAATTGCGCTGAATCGTTTACTCGTTTGATTCACCTCAAGGCCATGAACCAGTTTGCTCAAAATATTTTTGCCTGAAAACCAAATAGCTCCTGTATATTCATGATAATGCATGTACGTTTTGGATTACACCACGCAAATTAATGTGGGTGACTATATCAGCACCATCTGGGACTGACCGCAGTAAATGCTGCAACAGCACATACACGCATGTAAAATAAAGTCAGATATTCTATATTCAGGTAGCAGTCAGAGCCACACACACACAGAGCCCTGCTGTGTGTGTTCTCGTCAGAAGGCTGTAAATAACCTAAGCAGCAGATGGCAAACCAGACCAGCTTCACTTGTAGACAAACTGCAAGTGAATAGAGTGCGTATGTTTGTCCTTGTTTCTGCGACGGTTCTTCCTCTCTTATGATCCAATAATATATCGCCATGAGAAGTGATTTTGGCTCCGTCCCTCAGATGGTATTGAGTTGTAACTGTAACTGGTTGGCATGCTGTTACTCGTGTTAGTCCACATCCTATAATTGCTTAGGAGAAACAACAGATACATCACACATGTAGCCAGAGGTGCTGAACTGCCATGTTACTTTTTCCACCAAGTTGTGATATTTCCAGAGTGGGTTAACGCTCAATACTGGTAACTGGAAGGCTGGTGGTTGCCATGAGTCATCACCAAAAATTTTGTTTATCCAGCGGTGAGTTTATCGGTGATATTGCCAAGTCAAACAAATTTTAGCAGTCTTAATATTGCAGCAGTTGTGTTTTCTCGTGTGCATCTCATCTGCATGTACTTTGTATATGGACTTTAAATTCACTAAGACCTTCTCTCAAACGCAGGAAAGTTTCGCTGTACCTTCTGTCAAACTGAGGTAGAGGAGGACGAATCGGCTGTGCCAAAGAAAGACGCCCGCACTCTGGTGGCACGTTTCAACGAGCAGATCGAGCCCATTTACGTATTGCTGCGGGAGACGGAGGACATCAACTTGTCCCACGACCTCTTGGAACCGGAGCCATCAGAAATCCCTGCCCTAAAACAGAGGTGAGGCTTTTCCGTTCAGTCTGAATAGCTGTATGCAGCTGTGTGTGTGTGTACTTGAAGTGTAAGACTTGTACTGTCATTATTGCCCAACCATTATATATGTTATGGAAACATACCTATAAATATTTATGGTATGTTCCACCCTGTCAGTGACCCAAATTCACCTCTGCTACTGTCCACAGTCGGGAGCGGGCTGGCCAGTCCGCGGCAGGAGCCGGTGCGGGGGCGCCTGCTCGTGAGACCTGGAGGACCAAGGGAACATCTTATGACCTCTACACTCAAAATGTGGTCATTAATATGGAAGACCAAGAGACTCAGTCTGGCCAGACAGCTGAGGGGAAAGCCAAAGAGAGGCCCGTATGGCTGACAGAAAGCACTGTGCAGGGGGCATACAGTGACACAGATGCCCTAAAGCACCGTGAGTCAAATCACATGCATTGTGTCATGAACTGTGGTAATTTTATGGCTATTACCAAAATTGTTATGAATTTTATGATTGGGCCTCTTGTTATTACTTTTATTCAAGCTCCCTGTGCTCTGCTTACAGTCAGATGTCTGAGGGCTCTGATTGGTTCAAAGGGAGAGTTCACCCAAACATGAACATTTTTTGGAGTCATTTACTCCTGTCATTAGCCTTGTCATTTCTAATCTGTGTAATTATTGTTCTTTTGTGTGACACAAAAGGTGTTATTTAGCAGAATGTGCAAGCTGTTCTGTTTTAAACACTGATAAATAATGGGGGCCCCAGCGCACAGATTTTAAAAAGGGCAAAAAAAAAATAGCATAAAAACAGTCCATTTGACTTTAAGTTTCAGGTCTTTAAAAGCCATAGATTGTGCAAAGAACAGACCGAAATTATATTACTGGAGGCAAAGTGCACTGAGAAATCATGTAAGAAAAAAATGAGAACTAGGATGGAAGGTTTTTCAGTGAATAATGATCTTAATTATAGTCTTTTGGCTTCAGGACTCTTATGGTGCTAAATGTCTAAAGTGACTTACGGTACATTTCTTACAGGTTTAGTTTCCCTTCAGCAACCTGATGTTAAATGTCAGGGTTCAAACCTACAACTTTATAGTTATCTGCACTGATCTTAAACCTCTAGACTACACAACTCCTAAATCTGCCAAGACCACTGTTTCCCAACCATGTGCCATGTGAGTCCTTCAGGACTGGCTTAAGAAACGCTGGCCTAGATCATAACCGTTAAATATTTTGGCAACACTGATTTATGACCTAAAATCTAGATAACTGAATAATTAGTCATTGTGACTTGTATTTTTAAAGCAGTTAGAATCAAAGCGTGAGGGACGTTTTAATCAGTACCGTGTCTGTTGGCCTCCTGTCATGCTTTGGCAAGAATTTGTCCTGAGTTGTTTATCTTTTCCCCTAATTTTTCCACACCAGCTGGCGAGGACACCATCGCCTCCCAGGAGAGCATGACTGGACAAGGAGGTGTTCAGGATGAGAACGAGGAGGTGATGCTGGCTCTTCTCATTCATGAAAAGAGGAGCGGAGCTGGACCAGGAGGCGCCGTTGTCTCCAAACCCACCATTCCTGCAGCTAACGCAAGCGATTCTGACAGCGATACCAGCGAATCGGATGAGGACTCTCCACCTGCCCAGGCCCTGGCCCACAATGCCGCTGCTTTGCGACCAGGTAGACAAGAAGAAGAGGAGGAGGAAGATGATGATGATGACTTTGAGGAGATTGGAGATGACCCTGTGGTTATGGTAGGTGGAAGGCCCTTCTCCTACAGGGAAGTGAGCCAGAGACCTGAGCTGGTGGAACAGATGAGCGCTCAGGAGAAGGAGGCGTACATTGAGATGGGCCAGACCCTCTTCCAGGAGATGTACTTCTGAGTAGATCATTCTTCAACCAGCTCCACCACACTGGCTCCTTCCTTCTGCATCCTATGATCTTTATGGACAAATTTCTGATCAGTCTCCTACTTAATATCAAACGGTGTTGTGTGGTGTGCCACAGCTAAAAATGAGTGTTATACTGTACGTTTTTGAAACATTAAAAGCGGTCTTTGTCTTAAACGTTCACCCAACCCATTGCCATATTTACATAGCTACCCTCAGAACTACACTGGTGCCAACGGACCAAAGTATCTCTCTTCACGGTTGTAAACAATAGTATCATACACATTGGCAAACACGCCTACACCACAAGTTTTCTCTGTAATCGGCTTTGGTTTGCGAATCCTGCAGTCTTGCCACTTTCAGAGACTTCTGAGAGAATAACAGTGTTGCTGTAGTGACCTGTGGGACCATTTCACACAAAAGAAAAGACCAGACTGAAAGACCAGAAAGGTCCTGAGGCTCTTCTGACAAGATTAACATTTGAACGACAGAGAGAGCGTCGACAGACTCACTTTTGGCTCCGTTTTTTTAGCTCAAAGCTGCAAAGATATTTTTGCATCTCCTACGTTTCACATCTTTTTCCGCCTCTCTTTTTCTCAACAGTATTTAGCAAGGCTTCATATTAAATGGAGTTATAATGAGACAGGTTTGTTTAGAGTGTGATCACTTTCCTTTCAAAGAAATGATTTGAGCACTTTCTTTTCTGATCTCTGAGTAAATGGACGTTATTCGATTCATTTTGTTTGTCCGTGAGTGGAAAAAGGATGTTTTATTTTCATTTTGCAATTTTGTTAGACCTTTAACAGCAATAAAAAGCTGAGCGTTAAGTCTTGAAGTCTGTGTATTCATCTGTGTGTGTGTGTGTGTGTGTGTATTTGTGCATGGGTAACACAACCTTAATAAAAGCTTTTCAAAAAAATTCTTATCTGAGCAAATATAAGAAAACTGCTTGTCAAAAATAAATGCTTTCCATCAACAAAAATCCTATTCTTTTAAATTTCAATTTGTTTAGTTATTTTGCCCAGAAAGAAAAACAATTCAGACTGGTTTTGCAATGACTGCTTTTATACGTCCAGAACGGTTTGAAAGGAGCTCTTATGTGTGGGAATGTAATTGAATTGGGAACACAGTGTGCAGGGATAATGTTTGGTGCAGCTGTGGATGAGATGGTGCGTGTTGACACACAGCCAGAGAGAAAGGCAGCAGCGAGGCTGTCACTTCACATTACGGGAGCAGCTCTGCATGCGTCCGGTATGGCTGTCTGCTGGTCGCAGTACTGGGCATGTCGAAAGCTTTCGTTTATTAGTGGAAAAGCTTCCGTGTGGACCAATAAACCGAAAATCACTGGAACAATGAAACAACATTGCTTTCTTTGAAGTTTGAACTTTAAATATTAAAAAAGATGGTGGTTAATAATGTCATGACATTTCTCTGCTACATGGTACAATATTTTGGCAAATTAAACAGTTGTGTTATTACTTTGAAGCACAAATACTGAGACGTGCAAATCTTTTAGTCACAGATGTTTGATTTTTTTGTGATCTATGTGTTGTATCTGTGGATTATTTGTTGGTAGTGCATGAAAGCAAGTTTACACAGACAGTACAGTGTTAAAACAAATATTATATTAATTATAATAAACAGCAATTATTAATAATAACAGAAATGTTATTATAACAGAAATGGTGGGGGCTTGCATATAAATTGATCATATTTTATTAATAAAATCTGTGTGTTCTGTTATTTTTTAGTATATATTCAGTAAATAAATATTCACTTTTTTAAGTGTAGGGATTAAAATAATTGTTGTTTAATTGTTTGACTGATAAAGAATTGTTTGACATTCTTTCCAAAACAATTCTAGTGGGCAAAAATTTGTGAGTTTTCTTCCATAGAAAACTGTTAAAAAATAGAGCGGAGAGTTCTGAATTCTGTTACATAGTTTTTATTTTTAATTAAGGATAGTTATCGCCTAAAAATTTTGCATGTCTCGGATGTTATCAGTGAAGATTACAGTAAGTTCATTGGAAGTACTTCACTGTTATTGATAACATTATCAATTTTAATTGTTTAATAATTTGCCAAAATATTTCTGAAACACGAGGCGTTCAATGTACAGAACCTTATGAATGTTGAATGCTCAGGTTCTGTGTAGAATTCTGTGAGCACAGATTCTGTACACAGTTGTCTATACTGTTATAATACTGCTCAGCGTATGTGCTGTACTGTGGGAGTGTGTATACCAAAAACTAACAGGGAGCAGAAGTGTGTTTAATTTTTATTTTTTACAAGGAAACATTTCAACTGTAATGGCTTATGTCTGAACATCTGCTTAGCATATAAATGACTCTCAAATGAATAGAATTTTATTGGATTTTGCATGTTTATGAATCTCATATAATGCCAGATCACCTTCTTGCTATATATTACTTTTCTTTGCACTGTTTCTATGTTCAACTAGATTTTTGCAAGGGCTGCTGGCCCTTTAATAACCACAGTCACCACTCCTCACCGATTTTACTCTCTTTTTATAACCCTGGCTGTAAATGAAAGCCATCTATTTCTGAGATGGAAAATTCGGAGAACTTGTGATTATTTCTCCGTTTGTGAGGTCAAGCTGTCCTCTGGTTCACATTTGTTAATTTGTCTACCTAATGCAACAATACATAAACGCCCTCCACAGAGTTATCAAATAATCCCAGAGAAAACTCATGTATATGCATGTCTGAATCAACAGCCTTTTTGTCAAGGGTCAATATCTCTCTATTGGTTGATTTGCAAATAGGTCCCGTTCTCCTCACTTTATTTGGTTTGTGTCTTTTTAATGAAGAACACATGAGAGAGATGAATTCATGAAGTTATTTTTGGATCCAATGGCCTTCTCTATTCAATTAGGAAAGCGCACACACTGTCATCTGTCAGTCATTTAAAAGCCATTAGCCGCCTCCTGTGGCTGCGGCTGCTGCATGAGTCCAATCTGAACATGTTGCTCTTTAACTCACGGCTACTCTGTCATTAGTTACGGTGTATTGTTTACCTCTCTCTCTCTGTTTACTTCCAAACACACTAATTAATGTTCCTAACATGGAAAGCTGTGGGTGAGCTGGAAATGGGTGTTCGGGGGCTAACAGCAAGATAACTACATCACCGCAAACACATTTCAAATATTCATGTCCACTTACTTTGTATGATACAAATCAGGACGGATGCATTTCTTGCAATTAATTGGCAGAACAATGGGAATTTGTCTTCGTTTTGAATATTTGTTGACAAACAGGTGACATTTAGCTTTTGTTTTAAACATTTTTCTAAACTTTCAGGTGTGCTGTTTTTTTTATCTTGTATTTGTTTAAACTGTAACATTTAAACCTTGACTGACATTTTTGCCTTACAAATTCTAAGCAACAGAAATATATGCTAAAAGTATTAGCATATCTTTCTGTGATTGGTCTTCCAAACATATTGCTATTAACATATTTTTTGCATATTATTCGTGTCTCTTTCATGTCTTATCTTCTCTATATGTAGATTTACAACTTTTGAAACTGCTGTTTCACATTAAACACTATTCTCTTAATGCTTTGGACACACTGGCATTTCCAACAGATGCAAATCTCGATTTACATATGCTGTCAACAGTATCAAGCGTCTTTGCCAACAAACCGCAGCTGCCAAAAATGCCATTAAACCACAATCACTCTGTTTATGCAGCCAGTAAGTGAGGATGCTACATGCATTTATCTGTTTTACACACTCGTACGCTTTAATATTGTACCTGGTTCTCTGTGTGGTAGGGCAGTGTGCTGGGGTTACTGTTGTAGAATGTTTATAAGGTAAGGAATAGTGTTGTTTATGAGAGCTATGGGGTTTTTGTGTGTGTCCATTTTTATGACCAGCTTTTATTTGGTTGTGGTTTGTTGTTTGCACAAATTTACCACAGTGTTGCCTCTGATAGTTCACGGTACTCTGTGTTTGGCAGTGTGCGTGTTATTGCTCTCTCGTAGGAGTGTGTGTCTTTTAGAGTGTCACAACAACATGTCAATGTGTCTCTGGTGAGGTACCCGGCGGCCAGCTGTGTGTCTCTGTGTGTGCCGCGACTTACACAGCCTGAGGGAAGAACTTTCTGCAGTATCATTCCTTGTTTCATACACACAAGCGCATTCTGTGTCTGTCCTCTTTCAATTTAGCTTCTTCTCACATAAACTATCGCTGTTTTTGCAGCATGCAGTGGTTTAAAAAATGATTTTGACACTAAGGTTGCATTTAAAACTGTTGCTACATTAGACATTTTAAAGCAATGTGGCATTTGTTTTAAAGATAGCGTAGGAATGCTTATCAAACAGAAAAAAGCTTTTAAATGATAAACAATAGGCAGAGGTGTTTTGACTTATTATGGTTGTCAGATGTGAGGAGCTACTTGTGTGAAACTAAGGTAGACGGACTTGATGCATCGGTTATAAATGTAACCTTTTAAAGTAATTGCAAAAATAGATCAGCTTGGTTTGATGTTTTGTACAGCAATTTATGAGGTAGTTTGATAAACAGAAGAGGTATGCAGAGATGTGAGAGAATTGTTCTTTTGGCTGACGTGTTAATATAAGGTAATATTTCTGCTGTTGTATTGGATTGTCATTCAAGCACATCTTCAGTTGTTTCATACATGCAAGCAGCACACCGCTAAGTGCACTAGCATGCACACCTTGAGCTTCTCCATGTCTGGCCTAAGGGTTTTAGAAGAAGGTTTAGCTTCTGTAAACCTCAATTTTCAGTTCCAGTAAGTGGGATAACTTTAGGGGGCTTGTAAGTAACCATGGCAATAGCATCCTAAGGTGCAGGTTATATTCAGGGATTAGTTTACAAACATAACCACATTTTAGATGTTACGTGTGTGTTGGCTGTTTGAAAGAATCCAACAGTCATGAAATTATATTAATAACGTTGTGAATATGATCATAAAGCATTATTTTAAGCTATATATAACTCACAATCTTCAAAAATGTCTCAAGCTATCTATAGCTCACAATCTTCAAAATGTCCTTTTTTGTGTGTGTGTTCTTTGTGTTCTAATTTTAAATTGGTTTTCTGGACTCTATAGTTAAAATGAGGCTGAGTTGTGAACTCAGAGTTTAAGGTTATGGTTTTGCTAAGTTAAACCTGTTTACTGAAATATCCCTGACTGTCCCTTCAACATGCCTGTGATGAAGTCATTATGTGACAGAACTTGTCTCCTGGGATGTGTATTGTGCTCTGGGAGAAATGTTTTTCAATAAAAAGCTTGCAGTTCCTGCTATTGGCTTATAATAAGGGAACAAAACACCCTCTGAACAGGAAACTCTTTATTAGGCTTGTTACCAACAGCACAATACACATTCTACACAAACAATAATAAGAATAATAAGATTGGAATACTAGCATCTGTCTACTAGCATTTCCTACTTAAGTGTAAACAGTATAGTAAAAATTCACGCATTGAATTTAAACCATATGACTAGTTTGAATAGGGTTTGACAAGTGGGCTAAAGCACTGAATGTTTTTCAATAGCTCCAGATCTAATTTTCTATTTTTTGAAACACTGGGTCTTTTCATTCATTCTTTTTATGTGTTATGCCTCCTTTCATTTTTTTGTTATGGTTAAATTATAACGTTTGTAAGATTGCAGAACTGAAATGAGCTCACGCTGAACTGTGGGCTAAAAAGTATTTGCGCAGTGTTCTAGTTAAAACATGGGTAGTTAAAGAGAAAAATATTAGGTCATTTTACAATTGTTACCAAGACCCTGGGTGATTATTAAATATGATACATTCTTACTAGATTGACCGAGAGCTGTATTGTTTTATTTTAGATGTCTTATTAAAGCTTGAAAGTTACACAGCAGTAAGAGAGGGTTTTATTGTCCTGTAAATATTGTTAATGTTCCTAAATTAACTGTTTTGTATGTGTATGTATTGCAAAGGCTTCTGGTAAGTGCAATTTTGTCATTTTTATGTGCTCCCTTAGTTAGACCCCAATGTCAATTATTTATTAACTCCAGATGCATTGGCAGATGCAAGATTACATCACATGCGTAAAGAAAATGTTATACACATTAGAATGTTATAGCAATACACATTAGAAGCATAGACAGCAATCCGGTAACCTCTTGTAAGTGGACTTATGTGATAACCACAGTGATGCACGAGACACTCGGTAGATGCGGACAGCATTTTAACTGAAGGAGTCCAAATTGCCCCTAATTCTCTACACTGTAAATATTATAGCCTCAGAAACACAAATTGGGCTACTATCCAATCTATTTCTGCCACCAAAAGACAAACGTGTTATCAGTGCATGAAAGGTCACATTTCATATTTTCTCTGTTTGGATCTAATCTGGCTGCCCTCATTAAGGTCTAATTGATGTCAGTGTGCAATTACGTGAGTCAGTGGAAACGGTGCTCATGTCGAGAGGAAGCACTAGACTCATGCTTTTGATGTCAAAGCTGATCTCTCCACTGAATGTCTCTGAAAGCAGCAGCTGCCCACAGCTGAGCCATGCTAATTGTTTTGATACCTCCTGTCAGCTCATACTTGCTGTGTCTGAAAGATAGAAAGTACAAGAGGAAATGTTGGGTATCAATGTCTGCAGTCGTGCGTCCACCCAGATCGTTCATCACGAGATGAGATCGTTTCTGGTGCCATTTATTTATGAATGCTGCAGTTTCCATTAAAAATGTTCAAATGCATCGCCATTTCGTGTGCGATCTTTAAAAAATGCATTTATGTGGCCGCCATTGGGAGAAAAAGGAAAACAACTGAAATGAAATGTTTGAAAAGTAATTAGCTGATTACAGCCTGCTGTCCTCAATAGGCTGAAAAGTTAATTCCGAATACTGTAATTACTTTCATTTATTTAGACATTTTAAAATATAATTTCTTGCGGTCTCCCACAAGTTTTAATTTATGGCCTAATGCTTAGAACGTGCTCTAGTTTGATTGAAGTATCACTAAATTATAACTCGCTGTTCATTTAACAATATCTACAATCCTATAATTTTGCACAACCAGAACTTTGACTGTGGTGAAGATTTCTGAGCTTTAATATTTCAGACTGTCTAGGTTAAGTGAAGCAAATAAATAAATAACAAAAATATTAATATAAAATAATGAATAGTAAGAAAAGGGATTGGAACTTACGAAATTGTCTTTTTCAGTTTGTTGGTAGTGGTTTGTAGGTATGTGTAAAAGTAAGACTTTGAAGCCTATGGAACAATCAAGCAATAACAAGCTATTGCATTTAATAGGGCGTGTTTAATAATGCAGACAGCAAAAATGTGTACCGCAGTGTGTCTTGTAGGGTTGGAAGCCACTGATCTAGCCTGTCCTGTCCAACTATCCTGTCCACTATGGTCTTTATCTCTGTAAGACTTGTACAATCAATCAGTCAATCAACTGATTCATTGATCAAGTGAACGTTCCCCCGACTGATCAATACAGCAATCAGTGGGGCTTTCACACATCAGGGTAAAGGGATCAGTAAATAAAGAACCTCATTACAGTCTGCGTCACAAAAGCCATGAAAGAAGTTGATCTGTGGAATTGTGTAACTTAAAGCAGCATATCCTCATATTACACTTTCATTTATGATTCGCTACGGGAATCGCATATAAAACATGCACATACAGACACGCGTGGTTGGTGGCACGTGCGAGTGTGACCCCACCCCTGATTTATAGGCGGGCAAGTGAAGGTGGTGCTGTGGTTAATGTGATTTATATGTTTCATAAGCCACACCTTTTCTAGTTAGAGGTCAGCCATGCGATGAGACTGTTCAGGATTATTGTCTGTTTAACCGTGACCTCTAAAGTGGTAAGCGGTAGCGCCGGTGTGAGGGTTATAGTAAAACCATAAGTAATGCAATGCTGCGAATAACTTGATGGTAAAAGCAGGAAAAAGAGAGCAGCTGTCTTCCAATCATACCAGCAATTAAAGAGAAACTTTGAAAATAAATTAGAAGCTTGTTCTTCAACTTGTGTCAAAGTTAATGGATAACCAGAAGATTAGCTGTTAGCTGATGCTAAGCATACGCGTACGGCTGCTCTTTCACAGCGAACAGGGAGATAGTTCAGTTTGATTTAATGTGTGACAGCGCAATGAGATTATCATGTTTTATATATGCTAAAATCCAGTAAAAGCACATCCGCTCAGAGGGGGAGAAAAAGATAAACGTCACTTATGTGTAATGGATTCCCCAGCGCTCTGCTGAGACACCCGAAGGGATAAACTGACAAGAGCCAAGCAAGTGCTGTAATGTGGCACTTTTGGTATGTGGAGAATCAAAATGAAATTATAGAACATATAATACAGTATTTTGGGCTTACTAGCTAAGTTAGGCATTAGGTTTTACTTTTAAGTACAAAATTGCTTAGAATTTGTTTGACTAATACATTTGGCTATTTACACTGGAAGATTATGTTTTTCAATTGCTGGTTGTCTGCATTTGTTTCAGCAGAACATTATTCTGCCCTTAAATCTTGTCTGCTCACCGTCCCTTTTCAACTGAATGACATATGGAGGAAAAAAATGAAAGGATGAAGGAAACAGCAGACCAAATTTAGGAACAGTCTCCCCAAAATGAAAAATCTGTCATCATTTTCCATTGTGTAGCCTAATTCTGAGTCAATGTTTTATCTTCCATGGAACATGTAAGAGTACGTATATTCTTTTATATGTTTTCTAGTGACATAGGAGAGTTTTCTCTGAGGGAAAGAAATCACGATGGCCTTCCAGTGACACAGGAGCTGCTGTATGTTCCCAATAAATCTCTCTTTCTGTCAGTCACTCAAGATCTGAAGAGGTCAAGTAAGGTTAAGATTTGTGTGTGTGTGTGTGCGCGCATCTGTCTGTCTGTTTTCTCTGTGTATGTGTGTCAGTACAACTGCTGTGCTAATTCACACTGTGTAATGCACACAAAACCTCTCCGTAGAGCGAGAAAAACTAAATTGAAAGAGGGAGGGCGAGTGGGGGTGCTGGTCTGGAGTATCTGGTGTGGCTTCGTTCCACTGTCATGTTGATTTTTCTCCAGTAATTCTATTCAGAAATCAAATGTACCAAAGGATATAATAATAACAGATGTCCTCATTTTCCTTCATCTCCATGTAATCTTCTCATAACATCTCCCTTACTGGGACACAAGTCATTTATAATTATCATGATTATGTTAATGATGATGATGTTAATAATGACATGGATGAAGATAATAATGTTGGGCTGGTTGGGCTGATGATATGAGTATTATGATCATATTCCTGTCATGTAAATACAGATCTTGGAATAACAAAGGTACCTTGCAAAGCTATGCTACCGATGTGCTTGTGTATACTGTACAATATTATATCCCACAATGCAATGTGCTTGACTCCACCCTGTACTACTAGTTTGATACAAGTAACCATTATGTGTAATTTTTTGACATGTTCTTAACACTTTTTATTGTTATTAGTCACAGAATTCATACTTTGTTAAATACTGTTGAAAATGTGGAATTAGAATAAACAGTAAAACACTGTTTCTTACAGAGCTTTAAACCTTTAAGCATTTGTTGCATTCGGTTCACACAGAGGTGACCTGTTACTAAGGAGGTTAAATTAAACTGTGCAGTAGAGCAGTGAAAGAAGCAAGAAGCTGTGTATGAATGCAAGAAATGAGATGCCCACAGAGAGCTGGGCAGCCCAGTGTAGTCATCAATACAAAGACAGACCTGAGAAGTCTTGGAGACATTGCTCATCTTACTGCCCCTGCTGCTCCTTTTAAAATGGTTAATTGCCCTCAGCAGTTGTGATTATCTGGTCCTCCCTGCCATGTCTGGTTTTGGTTGGCCAAGCTGATGCAACTTAGAGCCTCAGTATGTTGTGTATCTGGCGTGTGTATGGCATTAAACCATTAATAGTCTAAGGAAGGAATTCACTGCCCCCACTGATTCAGCAGAATATGATGATCTGTCATGCTTTAGTGAGACAGTACAGATTCTTTCCACTGTGATTCAGACACCTGAATGTGCTTTTTAAAATGCACAGTGTCTTCAACTACACTGTGTCCAGATATAACTGCAGTATATTACAAATATTGTTTGCATAGCAGGGCTGCGTGTTTGCACTAAAAAGAGTAACAATGATTAGAATGACAATGAATTTATAAATGCATGAAGCAGTGCTACATCAGCTAGCACCATCAGAAATCCATTGGTTTCACTAAATGGGACTAGCGAGTATAAAAAATGCTTTAAAATATTATATGCAAAAATAGCGCTACTGTTGCATAAATTCATCCGGGCTGTTTATTTGCTAATTTGATGAGCTAATTCAAGTTGCACCAACTATCGTGTGTGTTGGGGGACAAGTTTGTTTACGTTCAGGCTTTTTGAGCAGCCAAACAGATCGTCATCATGTTCTGCATAAAGCAGATGTAAATTTTATAAATTAAGGCCCGTGTAATGACTTTATGAGGCTGTGAGTCATGGGCACAAAATGACAGTAACACAAAGAGCAATGGTCTTGGAATAGCTCCTCTAAAATAAGCCATTTCCTCCCACTTAGCCCTCTAGCTTTCAGAATTACAAATCGTTACATGATTTTCCTGTGAAAAACAGAAGCTTACTATGAAATACATGCATGCTCTGCCAGACCTGGTCTTTCATTTTAATGCACAAATGTAAACGTTGAGAAACATAATCTGGATTAAGATTCTGGATCAGGGATCTTCTGCAATCTTATAGTGCTGGCTACATTGTTATTTTACTGTTATTTTGCTATTTTTCTTTGCTGTGTGTTTTTAGGATGTTTGTCATTCGTTGCCTTGGACTGAATGAAATATTTTCTTGACAATCTGTTCTCATGTGTATGTTTTTGCACCAAAATGGAACGCATTCTGGCAAGCTAATTGAAAAGGGGCAGGCACTCATTACCCTCTCCTCTCAGCCAGTCAGGCGGGCTGATAATGGCAGGCATGCGTTTACCCGCCCATTTATATGCAAATCAAACAAATCCCTCATGGGATGAGTGTGTCCCTTCCCTCAGTGCCTTTACTGCCATTGTTACTCAATTACTTTGGCGACCTATGTAAATTCTAAGTCGATTACAAGTGCCCCCTACCTGTCTGTGAGTTAGACCCAATGAAAGACTTCTCTTTGCTAGATAAATGAGGCTTCATCAGTTGTCCTAAATGACGATTAAGGCTGAGGACCGCTGATGTTAATGAAACCAGGGTCAAAATACAGGAAGGAAGATTTACCTCATCAATTGTTGTCTGTGGACCAGAGAAAATTTGATCTAATTAGTTTAAGTATTGTTGGGTCTGACAGAGCTGTTTGTGATTCAGCTGTGGATAGCAGAGGGTGGCTAGAAAGGACAATGTTGCCTAAATAATTTTATATTTCAAGCATTGCTTTTCATTTTTGGTTATTGTTTTGTAATTTTAAAATTCCTCCATTAAATGATAATTTATTCCTTATGGTAGATGTCTGTTAGCTTTGAAGCAGTCTAAAATAGACACAATTTTAAAAAAGTTACCCATAATTTACACAGCATTAACATTATAAACAGTACAGTTTCATGTTCTCTAGAATGTAAATATACCCTTTTCCTAATATCACCTGACAGAGGTGAAACTCACTGCGGTGACATACAGCACATGCAACAAGCCACATTCAATTAAATGTGTACTTGCCATGTCGCAATCCATCACAAGAAAAATGTTGTTTCATGTTATTGACATCAGGCCTGCCACAGCACATCCTTAGCTTGATGCACACAGACAGACACACACACACACACACACACATCTCCAGGACTTTAGTGCAGCTGTGATTGTTAGGCAGGTATTTTAAGCCACTGATACTGTGCAGAAGTGGCTGAGGTTCGGGTGAGTCACCCTGGTGACAATTGGATAGTGACACAAACTCTGTTATGACAGGGAGAGGAAATCCACCCCATCGCCCCACTGAGACTTTCACAATGACATCAGAAACAAGCAGCCCTGACACTTCCATCATTGTTTTCAGCTGCATAAGGACTCAGTATAGATTGTCTAAACATTATGGGAGGCTGAGCCAGCTTACAATTTTAGGTTTGAATGTTTCAAAGAATGTTTCCCTAACATTTCCTTTAAAGCAAAAGTGTTAAAAATGTTATTTTTAATGTTCTAGAGATATTAAAGGTGTTCAGTTGTATTGCTTGGTTATGAAAACAGTATTCTAACTTTTTTCTGTAATGAATCTTTTTAACAAATTAAGAAAATGTTGCATACATTTAAAAAGTTTTTTAAAAATGTTACTGCAAGGACATTTTTTAAAAGTTTGACAGTTTTAGACTTTTTGAGTTAGTCTTTTAGAGACTTTATGTAACGTTGAAAAAAAATGGATAAAAATCTTTTTGTATAACTATAAAATAGCTTTCAGAGAGCTAACATGCTACAAAAGTTCCCGGTTAGCTGAGGTTCTTATGAGCCTTTACAATTTATGTCTTTATGTCCTGAACCCACCTATGGCCCCTTAAATGCTGCCTCTATTAAACTATTTGTTTTTTGTCTTGTAATGTATAATAGGACACAAATTGCAAATGCTTCAGCAAGACACAGTTGTTGTCAATGATAGTTTATTGTATCATTGCAACTTCTAGTTAATTGTGTGACTTTGCATTGCATTATTTGACAGGAAATGTTAAAGGCAGTCAGTTCAACTGCAAACCCTTCATAATCATTGAGTTTGATGGACCAGTGTCAAACTGGCAAACCTGCTTTTGATGCTTGTGGCATCAAGTTGTTAAGAGGTCACATTTCAGTTATTAGCACCTGTAAATACATTTAGTCACATTCACTCTCATTTTTATGCAAATGTTTTTAGCGTCATGCTTTTCTCAGAACTATTTCAGACTCTTGTCTGTAGCTGTATTTAGAATGAACTCTTATTAGCATGTGTTCCCTGATATATGCTGTGAATATATATGGTAGGCATCTTCACAGGGTTCTGCAAATGAGAAGACAGAGCAGACTAATAGCATGATATATGAATGGTCACATAAAGCTGAAGATGGGAGTGGACCCCTTGACAGCTGTGGGTTTGAATTCAATCTATCTGAAGAAGTGCATTAGCCTCAGTGAAGATGAAGGTGGTGAGACTGCAGTGAAGTCCTTTGGCAGGGCCGTTGCTGCCGCCATTGTCGCTAATTCAATCTTTCAGTGTTCACACTCATATTGATGAAAGAGACCGAAATGAATGGCTGGATCCTTTTCTATTTGTGTTTCATGTTTTTGTGCTTTCATGCTGAAAAAGGAACATGATGAATAAGAGGCTGGAGCCAAAGACAGCTGTGGCCAATACTACAATGTCATTTGACCTTCACATATCATGTTATTAGGCTGTTGATTTACTATCTTAAGTCATAAACATGTGAAAATACACACCTTTCTTTCTTTTTTCCTTTTCTTTCTTTCTTTCTTTCTTTCTTTCTTTCTTTCTTTCTTTCTTTCTCTTTGTCCATCCCCTCTTTTTTCCTTTCTTCTTTCTCTGTTTGATTCTCTAATTTTCTATGACTGTTTAATCTCCACATAAGTGTACAAAATGAAAATAAAATGCTGACTGTTTAAAAAATTTGCATTTCTGATATAAAAATATATTTTAAATATATATTAGCAAACACACATCTAGGGCTTTCCATTCTTTAATAATCTTTGGAATTAATAATTTTAATGTATTTGCTGACCAGCCAATACCAAGATGAATGTGAATATAAAAGTGAATGGATTGTTGTAAATCTCAATGGTATCGTTTAATACATGTATTCCCTTGTTTTTAAAATATCCTTTTTTTTAATATCCTGTCTTCAGAACCTTTTTTCTTCATCTGTCCATTCTATCCCGCATTCATTTTTCTTTATACCTTTATCCATTCGGATTTCAGGTTTTCTCTGTCTGTAGCTGATCTTCAAGCTTTGAGTGGCTGCTATCCACCAAGAAAGTTTGAAAGCTGACTTAACACCAGAGGCTGAGAAAAACTACAAACAAAGGCTGATCCAAAAACAGTACAGGCACGTAGGAGGAAAAATCGATTGTACAGACAAACAAAAAGTAGCTGCAGGACCCCTGATCTGAGGTCAGCTGGAGGTGCATGTAAGGTTTGAAACGCAAAAATGTATTCATGTTCTGAAGGATAAAACTTTTGACTCTTTTAATTATTCAGTTTCTTTTACAGAACATCATTTTTGATGGGAGATCAAGGTCTCAATAAAAGAGGCTTATAAACTGAAACTGAATGAATAAGCCTACAATGACAAAAATATTCATGTAAACTTGAATTTTATTATGTCACACAATGAATTACATGCACTGACCAGATAAAGATCAATACAGAACACCCTCACAGGAATATTCGAGGAATGTGTTCACATTAGCAACAATGTGTTTCAGAGTAATTGAAAAATTCCAGTCAAGTCAAATGTTTGCCCTAATTGAAAAACAGCGACTTCATTTTGAGTGATTGGCCTTTGAGAAAGTCTTGATTGTAAGTGACAGGGCTGACGGTTATTGTGGGTGCTGAGCAGAAAAGGACAGTTACACAATGGATGCTGTCAGGGACCTGACAATTATATTTTTATAATTATATTCCTCACACTAGGCCTTGAGTTAATTTATGACCCTGGAAGGCACATGTGTGCTTCCCGGGTACAAGAAACAGAGCACTGTGTCATTTTTTGGTAGTGACTGCATGCAATCTGTAAAATGTGAATTATTCAATATTAAATGATTGATATTTTGAAGGTCTTTGTTAGACTATGTTATTAAGTGAAAGAGGCACTTGCTGTACCCCCAAGTTATACTTGCTGTAAACTTATAAACTTGTGATGGAGCTGTTTTGCATGTTTTCCACTTGTCTCTCTCTCTCTCAAACCCTGGTTAGAATGTACAGTTAGAAACACTTTTTTAAAAATGGGTTGACAAACCTCTTATATCAGTATGGGTGTTTAATTTAAGACTTGCTGACAGTTTTGAACATTCAGTGTGAAAAGCAAGCTTGATTTTGTCCCCTGAGCAGGTGTGAATGCGAAAGAGTTTGACTTGTTAGGGTTGGTAAGCTGGTCAAAATACACTAAATGAATGAATGACTTTTTAAAGGTTGAGCTGGTGTATGATCCCTGTGCTTTATAGACTTTGACAAACAAATACCAGAGGCTGTTGCATTGTGAATGAGGTTCTCAACACTCAGTGTGCAGTCTCAGTATGTGCCTGTCATTTACTGTAGAATAAACATTTTATCCAGAGCAGCTTATAACAATAATTGTATGGACAGATTCCCCCTGAAGACACCTGGCATAATGTGGCTTCTTCAAGGACAAAGTTGTGACAGCACACAAGTGGCATCTCAGTCACTTTTACCTGAGCTGAAATCCTAAAGACAACATTTACACTGGCAGGCTACAATGCTAAACATAGTTACCTTTAGCATTTTCTTTTAAAACAATAGCTAAATACATTCATTTCATAAATGACTGAGAAGGAATATTTATATCATTTTAAACCTGTGAATAAACTAACCATCACCTGGACTGGCAATGGTCAGCCACGTTATTCTGTTTCAAGGTAATGCCCAATCAAAACTCCCCAACTGCATTGCATTATGGGACACCTGACGTGCTCACGATCCCTAATCCATGTCTGCAGGTTCGGGCGGGAAGATTAACGCAGTGGACCCGTCGTGCAGCACACACCCCGTGCCGTTGTCTTGGCAGCTGGGTTATCTTGGATGCTGTTTACCCTGAGGGAGCGATGAAGAGGATTATTTAGCTTTTTTCTCACTTTTAAATCCTTTCAACAAAGGGATTTCTTCTGTAATACATCCACTAAGCAGCAGAGGGAGAAGGCCCCTACTGAGTTCCTTTTGCAGCATGCCATGCATGCCTCAGTGGTGATAGGCCACAACATAATACAGCTGAGATAAACAAGTTTATATGTTGTTGTGTGATGATGTTTGGTCAATGTCACACTGCATTGAGACAAAAACTGTCAGTGATGTACTGTAATGCTAATCCTAGCTTGCGGCATTCACAGCATGGTTTTATTCATAGAAATGTCAGAAAAGAACGATCATAAACAAACATGTTGGCTACAAATGTTTGATTTGCACATCTCTCTAATAATGCTTTCAAAACTGCATCATGGATTATATTTGAAATGGTGCAAATTAATGTCAAAACGCTAAAAGCAAAGTGTGGGATGGCCACTGTTTGTTCTGATTATTTTCATTAGTCCCAGAAAACCCAGAGAGTTGTTCACATTAAAGATGAGAGAAATCTTAGCTTTCATGATGAAAAGTATTTAATAAAGAAAAAAGCAGATATCCGGCAGCCCATTAGGCTTATAACCTGTTAGATGTGGGAGACTGATCTATAATTTCATAACCTATAAACATTCAAAGCAATGGACGGCTGAATGTCAAGGTAAAAATAATACAAAGTAGAACGTTTGTACCCTATAATCACGATAATTGCGATCAGTTCATTTCGTTGATCCCTGTTGAGATAAAAGGGAGATGAGTGAACCAGACGGCTGCATAACAAGAATGAATCAATACAATTATTTAAAGATAAAAACACAGTTATTTATATATATATGTGTATGTATGTTCATTTGTAATGCTGTTTTTTTTATTATAAAGAGTCATTTTAAAAGAGAATTTAGATAAATATCATTAGCATTTACTACATCCCTTTCACTAGGAAGATGACAAACATATAACCACATTAAAAAAAACCTAAAATTTTAAAGCATCAGAATCGAAATCTCTGGAGATGATATCAACAACAGGAGCAGATTTCAGGGGAAAAGGCTCAATGGTATAAGCCGTGCCGAGGGGGGAGATGATGTAAGCGCTTATGTAATCTGCATCTGCGAGAAGCACATCATAGCGCCCCCTGGAGGCCACTGCTGTCTCATAAAAGAGTGATAGTATGGACTGGATAGATGGAGTGCGGCGATAAACAAAGAACAATAATTCAACCACTTCTGATAACCGAGTTTGTATAATACCACGTTTTGGGTAAATACCTTAGTTTAAAAACAAAGGCTACGTCTACCAAACACATTTGAGGCTCTACATTGTTTCTCCATGTCTGACATAGTCTTAAACATACATGCAGTTAACCACAGCAACAGGTCTGCAGAATAGATAGACGTATACTGGTGCCAGGCTGGCTTCTAACTTGTTGTCCAGTGTCTATAAAGGAGGATGTGCTGTTTTGCATTAAAAGTTGGTGTCTAGTGAATAATAGCAAATATTCAATTTTACTTAAATGTGTTTTTTTAAGCATGACACATATTTGTATATTTGAATTACACACAGTCGATGAAGATAAATATAGATAACAATATAGTTTGCATGGATTAAAGAACAATTGTGCAAATATTTAAAACACTGCTTCATTGTTTGTGATTTCTGAAGCACATGGTCCAATCAGCGCTGCGAGAGGGCGGGAATAACAGCAGGGCCATGACATGTCGCCCAATCAGAACAAAGGGGGGCGTGGATTTCTTTCGTACGATGTTTCAGCACCTTGGACAGCGGCTCGCACTCGACTGCGGGAAAGAATCAGGGTGCGGGTAGAGGGTCCTCGCCACCTATCCTCCCAAATAACTCACAAGAAAGCGAGAGAGTAAGGACTTCTATATAAATATTTGTATCGTCGTGTAATATACTGTCCTTCTGGGGCAGTTTGTGATACGTTTTCGACGGTGGCGTGTGGCTGTGCGCTGGTTCTGCAGCGCGCCTCCTCTGCGTCTGGAATCCCAAACAACAAACGTTCAGCGTGACTTTTGGCGTGTTACTGTATCTTGCGGGAAAAACAGGTGACAGTCAAAACTATATCCAACTAAATTACACTTTATTATGTTTATGACATGGCTTCCGAGAATGTTGACTAGTTGGGTGCGATAACGTCCTGCATAAGTAACATGAAGTTTCTCAATTCTTTACCAGCCTGGTTCAGGCATTAATGCACTAAAGCTCTCCTCGTCTGAATGCTTCAATTCATCATTTACTTTTTGAGATCTTCAACCCTCTTTTGAAAGATGAGGTTCTTCTGCGACGTTCTGTATTGCACATAAATTTCTGCAAGAAAGAAGAAACGAGGGGCCAGCGGAGTTTTGCCGTCTGAATTCGTGCTGTGAAGCCGCATCGCCTCCTATGTCGTTTTAATCGTCTCTACAGCACGCTGTTAAATTGTTCAAGAGAAACTTCGACAAAAGTACAAACACAAGGATAAAGATGAAGAAGTTCAGAAAGGTTTTGGACGGACTGACGACTTCTTCACCTGTCAATCCCGGTGGATCTCCAGTGTACGGCAGTGCGGCCGGGACCCCCAGTACGGCACCGACACCGCGGGAGCTGGAGATTCAGGAAACGCTGATGTCAGAGCACTTTCAGATCTGTAAGGTGGGTGTCCTTCTCTAATATGCCGTAAAGGTCTAATCTATCATTGCAGTAGAGATGTGCAGCTACTTTTGAAGGCCTTTGCTGATCAATGCAGCTGTGGGGTAAACAGCAGCCAGACACAATTTAAACAGAAACACACAGGCTACAGTTAAACTGCGTATAAATACAGCCCTATTAGTGAACTTTTCCCGTACAATATAATCCCCTACTGTGAACATCAGTTAACAGTGGTGAACATGAACACCAGTCATGAGGTCCCGGATGCTTTCAGTGTAAAAAATGGTGCCAGAATTGGACTCACATCACATACACCAGAGTGCTGTTTAGAGGGTCCTCGAAGTTTTATGGGACGCA
>JBAJNP010006853.1:0-24302 GCA_036877545.1 Yasuhikotakia modesta | reverse complement strand
AAAGACAATTTAAAAAGCCTTTTTAAGGACAGCCTTTGCGATCTTGCTTCAAGTGATCCAAAATTGTGTTATTTTGTGGTAAACCCCCCTTAAAGTTGCGAATTATCATTGTGATCTGTTTCTCTTTAGCCCCGCAGATGACGTGAACTTTGATATTTCATAGATGTGTTCTGATGGGATTCTGCAATCGGAGGCTTCTTTTGTGCATGATATCATGACTGAATGATGTCATGACTGCCTGCCTTTGGAGCCACCAGGCTCTACTTTTCCCAGACGCTAAGAGCTTTCTACAAGTTGCGGAGACACAACAGTTGCCCTGGCAACAGAGCAAACAAATAACTGAGATGCATCCCAGCATGCACTCTGTTATTGGGGCATGCATGTGCACAGATATGTGTCATAAATTACAGGGATCTTCAGGCTTTCACTTCATGGAGGCCTGGCAAGGCTGTGGCATCTTTGATACGCTGATAAGAGCATAAAAAGTCCCTCGTGAAAAATGATTGATTCTTATGTGCCTTCTACCACACACTTGCAGATGGATTACCTAAGTGTGCAGTTGTGCCAAGCCGCAGCGCAAAGATTAATTCTGTAGGCCAAAGAAAGTCATTTATTAAAGCTAAAGACATCTGAAAAGATCTAGTAAGGGTATAATGTAACCCACATAGCCTTCGTGGCTCAAAATTCTTGAAAATATAATGTATTTGTAAGAACGAACACAAATCGTAGGCCTAACAACCTAAGAACAAACATATCATGAAACGGTATCTGTCTCAGCAGTTTATATCACTCAGGCAGATCTTAGAAACTGAGTCCTGAAGAAAAAAACTGACGTCATGGACGTAATCTTGTGATAATGTTACACTGCAGACAATAACCTTTGTCAGCCTTAGAGTTTGTGTGTCTATTTCTCAAAGTTGTTTTTGGTCCTTAGATTGTGCTGCGTTATCAGTCAGGCATTTTTGCAGTCATGCACAACGTAAAGATTACGAGGATGGATTTATGAGGGTTCGCTTTATAATCTGTTTATTGTCATCAGGAAACGCTAAATCAAGATGCTTTAAGAAACTTTATCAGTTTGCTATCACAATTCAGACAATTTGCCTTCAATGTAGCGCTGAAGAGATTTGGTTGTATTAAAGTGACCAGCGGATGTCAGTGTTGCTTGTATATGCTTGTTTTGGCCAGACTCTCTGATTTACAATATACTTACTGTAGCAAAGATTTATACCCATTGACCTATAAGCACATTCATTGATTGTGATAAGTCATCTACAAGTCAGAAGTTTTATAAGGATAAAGGTCGTCTACCGTCTCAGAAATATTAGCACATTTTTAGTTAGAACAGTTTTAGTTGGTTTTCTGCCTCTTTGGCTCAAATCGGCTTCACGTTTAACTCCCTTAATCCTGTCTTTCACTAAAACTGCATCTAAGCATTAAAAGCACATTTATCATTATGCTGTAATCATAAACGTAGTTCAAATATTGTTTTTATTACAAAGCAAAACAAAACTTGCTTTTTCCACTCACTTCAAAGCGGCGCATGTGAGGACTAAACCACCGTTCTGGAACATAGTACTTTAGTCTTAATCTTTAGTCAGTTTAGTCTTAATGAAACACAACTGCGGAAAGTTTGCAGAGACGGCTGCGTCTGCACGTCTGTCGCAGCCAATAATAGAGTGAAATATGTCAATTATCTGGCTCAGATAATTACGAGCTAGAGATGGAACATAAACCCATAGAGAACTTTGAAGTAAATGTTGAAACGTCATGTCTGGCGGCATAGTCTGCGTTTATGATCATTTATGTGGCTGTGTGATTATGCCCAAAATAATCCCATCTTTATATGATTATAGAAAAGCAAGAATCTATTAATGTGGTGGGCCTTGTGTATTGTTCAGGCTGGTGTTTTTTTTTTTTGACAAATTTGTAAAAAGTTTTAAAGATTTATCCACAGTTATTAAAGACATGCATTAATGTTAATAGAACCTTTTTTATTGTTGTATATCACAAACGTTTTAATTTTTTAGTCTTTGTTTTAGGTAATAGTGTTTACTAAACAGTGCTTAGTGCTTACTAAAACAATCTTTGGTGTTTAACATTAAAGAATTAAATTTTTTTTAATGTTATTAAAAATGTTATAGTATTTTGTAACCAAATACTAATGTTAATATAATATCTAAAATGACATTTTTAACAGTTCAAGAACTTTTTTTTAACATTTTTAATGTTTAAATTACTTAAAATAATTACTAAAAACACTAAAAACAATCCCAACAGAAGAATCCTCTATTCTTCTGTTGTTATTGTATTAGATTTGCTGCACCGAGCTGTCTTCAGTACAATAAAACAACATGGAAACTTTAGTGTAGAACTTTGTCTTTAGTTAGTGTGAATAATTACAGGCAGAAATTCCTTGTCATCACTGCAGTCTTTGTTTGGATAAAACTTTCCACCTCAATCCAGCAGATCACATCTCCAGTTGATTTATTTCACACTGAGCGCGAGCAGTGGCACTCCAGTTATGCATGACTGCTGCAACTGACTGCACGCTCTCTTATAGACATATAGACATACATTACGTGTGAGCT
The DNA here is from genome assembly GCA_036877545.1 of Yasuhikotakia modesta. Lineage (NCBI taxonomy): Eukaryota > Metazoa > Chordata > Actinopteri > Cypriniformes > Botiidae > Yasuhikotakia > Yasuhikotakia modesta. Next base: position 21,711 of record JBAJNP010006853.1, on the reverse strand, counting down.
TGTTTTGTCTGGCTGTATGCAACCACTGGTGCTTTGCTTTTCTTGTGTTATCAAAATGGTGTTTACTGAACTGTGAGATTAGCATAAACAGCCCTGCTGAAAGCTGATTTCTGTGTTTTGGAACAAGCTAGATGGTTTCTATGTGGTCTATGCACTGCTATTTGCCGGTCTGTGCTGGTCATTAGCAGGTCCAAGCAAGTATTCCATCTTGGACCAGCCACAACCAACTACCAGCTGGTCATAGTAGATAAAGAAATGGTCAGGGTAGGTTTTGAACATGGTTGACTTTTACTATAGACAGTCAGTATGACATATTCTCTGTTACATTTATATATGTTTTTGTCTGATGGTTGATGTTTTAACGTTTAAACCCTTGAAGTCAGTGAAAGCAGTTTAAAGATAATAAGCCTTACATTTTTCCACATTGTTTAACCAGTTAAAGGGCTTAGAGTACATTAGACTAAATTAAACCAGTGTTAACAAGTTTCCCTGTTAAACCCTTTTGCCACCCTCTCTGTCTTATGTCACAGACAGACTCTAAATTCTCTTTTACAGACTCCAGCAAATCACTGGTGAAACTGCATCTGCATGTTGTGTCTCATTCTGCAGCTTACTGCATCTGCCAACCTGGCCGATTTTGTAAAAGAACGGCAGTGTAGCGTTTAAAGAGCCTGCAGACACCTTTGTTTCCTTCGTGTCGCTTTTTTTCCAAATGGCATAGAAGAAAAGCTCACGCTATGGTCTCTCTCCGCTCTGTGGCATGAGTTCAGGTTCCTGTCAGGCCGTTGAAGGACTATTCCAAGACGTAAAGTCCACTTCTGGCCCGGACCGTAGCACATTTGTGGAACAAGCAGCTTTAGGCCGACATAAAAGAAAAATTAGCCAAAGCTCTGTGGGAAAACACTTACAGAAAAGCGGCTATTGAACGCCTGATTAATTAGGATGGTTTTTATGGGCACAGTCTATTTCTTGTACACTGGCCCCCTTATGGAAAAGCGCTTGGGGAACTTCCATTAATATTATTAGCCAATGATTTTACAGTTTTTGCTATTAGAGTGGAGTGGCAAATTTTGTTAATATGAGTTCATGGGTTTTTAACATTTTAACACCGGCTGTTAAGAGGATTTGTAAGCTATGCACTGGCTGTTATGAGGATTTAAATGTTTCAAAAGTAACCCATCACAATATTGTGTTACAGGCAAGGGCAAGTGTTGTGGTTTTCATTTGTCAGGGTATAACTTATTTGAAAAACGTTGTGTAAACAAACATTTCTCATTTGAGGTGAATAAATGTAAAAATTGTGTACAAGATGTAAAGAAAAAACAATTATAGAAGTAGTTTTCAGAAATTTAGGAGTCTGCCCATTAATGCACTGACTGAAACTGATTGAAGCATTTATTCAAAATTTGGCTATGCAGTCTCTGTCAGCTTCATGGAAGTGAGCTTATATCAGTGCTGAGGTGATGCATGTCTTACAGTAAATGTTGCCATATTGTCACGCTGTCTCAGTGAGTTTCCCCCCTCAGCACTGAATCACAGCTTAACCAGACACCCTGTAGCCCTGTTAAAAACAGACACTTTCCTATGCAAGACAGCTGTGTTCTCATGTACAGTGCTGTGTGTATGTGAATAAGGTGGCCTATCTCTCTCTCTCTCTCTTGCTCTCTCTCCCTCAGCTGGACCAGACCTCTGATGATGAATGAAGCATGTAATGTCACCACGCTCTCCCACATTCCTGTGCCAAGTAAACCTCCCTTTTCTACGGACACACACACATAATTCATTTTCCATTGTATACACAAATCCTTATGGGAGAAATCTCATGTTATCTGTTCTGTCACATCATAAACTGGAGTGTGGACCAGACAGCTCACTCTTGTTTAAACACAGCATGTCTTAATCATGCAGACTACAAACACACAAGTTATTGCATTTACTATAGTTATCAATGGAAAAAGAGGTCGAAAGATGTGAATTTGTTTTACCCTGCCGGGCTGTTTTAAAATGTGAGGTATGTGTATGTGTGTCAACAAATCTAGTCAACAGGTTGTTGGACAACTGCCCAGCTAACAATTTTGGGTTCAACGATCATTTTTTGAGAGAACTTTTACAGAACATAAGTCAATGTTCTAAAAACGTTCCACATATGATGCGTTGTCAACTGTAGTTTTACAGGTTTGTAAATGCAGCTGATAAGTTGTTTCCCAGCGGGACCTTTCTTACATTAGTAAAGCAAACAAAAAGGCAGAGCTATTGAGGGATGCCTTTAAGTGAATAGATTACAGGTTTCTTTAAGGTTAATCCTTGCCATTAGTTCCATGTCCTTGTCTTACAATGTGCTGTGTTTGCCTGTCTTGGTCTCTTCACACCCAACTGTCAACTTGAGTGGTACAATTGGTTTAATGTAACATCTCTGACCACAGGCACATGTGTGAGACATGGACCTCATGAAAGATGGATCAATTTACCCCTGCTGGCCTTCAGTTCTCACATTATTGCTTGGATTATAATGTTTGTGACACGCAAGCGAAAGACCCTGTGAGAAAAATGTTTTTGTTTATGGTTGTTGAATAGGCATTATGAACACAGTTCTGGCCCTGAAATATGATTAGACGAGCCTTTGTAACTATACAGCAATTGTAAAACAATGACCACAGTTACTATTAACTGCTATTAGATTACTACAGCAACACACATAAATGTGTGTGTGTGTGTGTTTACCATATGTATGCAATCACACACCTATATATGTATATAAGAACCTGTTATTTTTGTTATTTTGTAAACTGTTTACTATTTTTTAATGTTTATTTATGCTTGACTTGTTCTCCCTGCTTAAATGATTATACATTACAAACATTTGTACCTGTAGCTCAATTTATATAATGTCTCTATATATCCAGTCAGCGTTTACACATATAATTAAGTTGGAAACTTAATGTTGGGAAGTGAACCAGGGAAGTGAACCAGCTTTAACCCAGTGGCCCTGTAGCGTGTTGGAGAGTCGTGCTGTGTAGAAACAGATGCAGTGTAAAGAGAACCCCATCTCTCAGATCCAGCCCTCAGCTCTCCACACCTGTTAGCTGGACACAGGCTATCATGCTGTGAGCAGATGCTGTATGAGAGTCACCAGCGAGATTCAGCGAGTATTGAGTTGCTCTTCTCAGCTCTGTTTTGTTTATCTCTCTCCATGTATTTTCACTTCTCGTGTCTCAGTGTGTTTATAATGTCAGTAATCAGGCAGCGCTGCTGTAATTACTGCCTCTGTGTGAGTTTTGGATGACGGCTGTTTTTCTCAGCTTTAGAAAACATAAGACATTAATAAGACCTCACACCGTGACATATTGTTATGAACAGAGTTTTAACTTAAAACTTGGTGGAACTGCACTAGTCAACACTGCAAGGAAACGTTTTGTTAATGTTAATGACACGTAACCTAAAACAAAATAAGATAACAATTTGCTTGAAATGGTTTGTTTTCTGTGACAAATTGTTTCACGTTGTGTGTTTTAGGCAGAAACGTTTTGATACCTCTAGAAACCTTTATTCAGATATGTGCTTAAAACAAAACAAGTATGTTTGTTGATGAAAAATACTGTAGACCATTTAAAATCAGCTACCCACCTAATTTTAGGTTAGAAGCACATTTTCCTAAAATGTTTTCTTAAATGTTATAATATGCTACGGTTAAGTTGTCATAAGTTACAACTGATACAGATTTTGATCTGATATTCACTGTATGTCTCTCTCTCTCTCTCTCTCTCTCTCTCTCTCTTTCTTTCTCTCTCACTCTCTCTCAGAGGATCTGGATGACCTTCGGATGGAGGGGGTCACTGGCCTGGTGCCGTCTGGCAGTAAGTTCAGTCAGGGCCGAAGCTCGTACTCCTCAGAGCCCCAGGCCAAAGTCACTCTGAACATCTGCTCAAGGTGTGCAAGGTAAATATTGACCCACCAGCTCGTCTCGACTCAATGACTTCACCTCTGACCACTACAGTCTCACTTGCCACCTCAACAAATCTCCATTTAACAAGTCAAGCGGTACAGACAATGTGAACAATGTTATCTTCAGCTCCCCACCAGAATGCTGTCATACATCTTTGTCAAGAAACAAGTCAAATACACTGACCTTTGTTTTTTAAGAGACCTAAACCGAGCCCTTTTCAGCTAGGATATGAGGGCCACCCATCACATTCATCATCAGACCAGAATTAAGCTCTGAAAGCCAAAGGTGAATGATTATATTCTGAGGTAACCTGGCTTACAATGTTAGGTTGTAAAAACATTTCCCTAATGTTTCCATTAGGTAACTATTGCACTAATCCTTAGCAATAACTTTTTTGTTCTTATATATATATATATAATATATAATGTTAAAAACGTTCTACTAACATCACTGCAAGAATGTTTTTAATAACTTTAAGAGAAAATATTAGCCATTTTTTTAGAATATTTCTTGTTAGCTGGGTATGAGGGCCACTCTCTGCATAATAAAAAGTTAGTTTTAGTTTAGCTCTGCATTTACATTACATGTATGCATTTGGCAGACGCATTTATCCAAAGCGACAGTACATTGAGTGTCTACATTACAGTGCATTGTGGGTCAGTACAGGAGTTAAAGGTGAATGATTAAAGGTAATGCACAGTTATAGTAGGTGACTATGAAGTGTGGACTTATCTTAAGACTACCTGCAGATCTAGTATGCCTATCTTAAGAGTGTTGCCAAAATCTGCCCACGAGCAGTGATAGTCTTCATTATCACTTGTTTTCCGAACACGCTTCCTGTTTTGTAATCCACGACTGGGCTTCGAGCTGTTGGCTGTGATTGGCCGATTGTGTCCGATGCCAGTTTTGATAAAACTGAATCTGTTTGGTCAGATGGCTGTCACACTCCTACATCTATTCAGATGTTTTGTTTGGCTTATTCTTTATGCTTTTCATTTCTGCCCCTTATCAGGTTCACAACAGACACATTAAACATTCTTTTCAGTCTGCGAGATCTCAAACGCCTCTTCTGATTGTCGGTTAGCCTAACGTTTATCACACGATTGCTGCTTGTTTGCTGTTTATCACATCAATGTGGAAGTTATTTGTTTATGGCACGGTTTAAACACGCAGGATTGTGGACACGGCCCACCCTGGATGGTTATCTAGAACAGAGCTAGGCTTTCTTTGATTCTGGTTGCGTTAAATGTCAGGCATGTTTTCCCTACCACACCACCTTCAAAACTCACTGCTGTGCCAGTAATTCGTAGATGTTTAGGAATCGTTGCTGTCTAAGCTCTCACCTCCGTTGACTTGGTGAATGCTTCGACTCAAAGCTATTGGCTGGATATGAGAGTGGGACATTGTTGCAGATCACTGAATTCTGGATGCACAGTGGTGGTAGCATAATCATGCTGAGATGTCCTCTGCTCCTGGAAAAGATGATTGTGGGCTGTTTGGCAGAGAACCGATTGCATCACTCAAGAAAAGCAAAGTGCAAGATACACAACAGCGCTTTTCAAAGTCAACACTCGACCGTGAAGTTTTGCTGAATGCTCCCATGTAAATGAGTGGCTCTCTCGATACAGTAACTTACTGTGTGAGAGCCAGCAGGCGAGATCCTCTTACCTTTTAAAGAATAAAGACAAAGCTAAACATGGACAAATATCGGAGCAAATATTGCTTTCATAGCTCAGGAGCCTTAATGGACTTTTCAGGCATGTTTTCTTTCGTATCAACTTTAACGTACGCATTTGGCAGACTATTTGATCCAAAGCAACTTAGCAGATTGGTAGTTTGATTTTTGGGAGACATTTGATGAGAAGTCACAGAGTTCATACTGAAATCTTGAGATCTCTTCTGAAACTCTTAAGACTAGGGTTTATTTCCCAGGAGAGTTGAGCAAAAGTCTTCATGTACTCTTTGTTTATTCTTATTGCTGTCTAGGAGAAGCTGTTAAAGTGTTGTGTAGAGAGAGTTCTACACATACACACCAGCCTTTGCCTGTTGTTTTTCACTGACTGACCCTGAATGTTCTTTAGACACCTGGAAACTCTTTAGTGTCACACAGATTTACCTCACGATGCACAAAAGCAGCTAAAGAAATTGCAAGCTATGCTCATATCTTTCTGTCGTTTCTTCTTATTTCTTTGCCTGGGCGTGTGGCTACTTGAGAAACTTTGGCAGCATTTTTCCACATTTTGTTAGGCTCAGATGCATGTATCCTGTTAACTGGTCATTTGTTACCTCAAGTGGTCAGTGAGTGAGATACACGGTTTAACAGCAGTCTGGAGCAGTAGGGGTGTCAAAATTCTAACATTATTCCAAAGTTTATCTAATAGATTCAGTGGTTTGTTCGTTTTGTTGTCTATTAGTAAAGTAATCTAAATATTTTTAATATCTTTTGTGTAAAGCACAGGTCAATAAAATATCCATCCAATCATTGTATTGTACCTTAAATTAATAATAATAATACAATTCCAATAAATGTTTAAATGTACATTGTACATTGTACATTTACAGTAAATACAGTAAAAATTAGATTTTCCCAATCTGATAAAGTCATTGAATACATGCAGTAAATACTCAATTGAAGTAAATATGCACAATTATTTCTCTTTCTTATTCAAAATATTCATAACATTTAATAAATCATAATATTCACACAGTCCACACAGCTGCTGAAAGCAAACATTGAATTTTGTTTTTCCTGCATTATGTCTACAAACCTGCATTATGCATTATGTCTACAAACGTCAGTCACAACAATGTTTTAGCTTATTATAAAACGTAAATGTTAAAGATGTCATGTGATCTCATGCCAACTAAATCTCCTGCAGGGACCTGACGGCTGCAGCGCACCACTGTAGGAAAAGTTCATGGGATTTATTCCTTATCTGCATGAGTCTGTCGGCTTCACATGATGAATGAGGTGGCAGACGACAGCCACACATGCTTAGGACAACAGTTCATCTGAAAAAACCAGGATGATGGATGTGACACTACTGACTACATGAGAGCAAAATTACATCATTCAGAAACTCGTAGCACATTGCGTTTACAGCCTGCCTAAGATTGATCGATGTTAGATATATTTGCATGTATACATTTGGAAGATACTTTTAAATCTAAAACAATATTCAGCATCCATTTTATGAGTGTGTGGGAGACGAACCGAGGACAGTTGTGTTGCTAGCGCCATATTCCACCAATTGATCTACAGAAAAGCTAGGTATTTTTTCCAATAACATACTGCATGCAAACGCACAACTGTTAAACTGTACTAACCTATACTTTTATCTTATGTCACTTGAAATATGACAAAAATATGTAAAGTAACTTGCAGTTTTATGTTTCAAACAGAGCTGGTGACAGAGAGGCAAATGTTTTGGATTGTAGCTTTAATCATTCATTTAAAATTATGCAGAATGAAAAATAATGGCATGAGATGGTAGGAACAGCTCTGACGTCTGTACATGCACTAGAAGGAGAAAAATGGAGAGGATGAGTGGATGGAAAGATAGATAGACTAAAGAGAATTTAAGTTCTGAACATACAGTGAACAGCAACGTATGCCAGGCTGTTATACATAAAGGAGAGTGTTTTTTATTAGCTGGTCTGATTGCATACAGGACAAGGCATGCAGTGGCATCGCTAAGAAATGTGGAATAAAAAACAAGCCTGTCATTTGCTAAGTGCTGCGTTCAGTGATTTACAGTTCTGAAGCAAAAATGCTCCAAAATAACAGTTTAAGAATACAGCATTGTTGAGGAATAAGGTATGAGAATTACCCTGCTGTAGGTCCTAATTTTCCAAGACATTTTCAAGACTGGAACATTTTAATTGCTTGTATCACCTGGTATGATCTTAGCCACACATTTTAATGCTGAACCTGTTCTTTTTTACAGGCACAGATTTCTATTCATTATTTTTAAGGGGTAATTCTATGTATGGAAAATTTTCTTTCTCTGTGATGTGTGTTCTTTTTGTCATTTTAGTAGCATGCCAACCCCTGAGAACAATTTAAGTTGAGTAAATGTAACTATTTAAGAACCTTTTAAGTTTTCAATCCCAGCATCCTTTGAGATGGGGCCTCGTAAGTTATGTAAACCTGTGACAGCTGCACTGTTTGATTAGCAGCTTGCTGTCATGTCTTAAACGTTCCCCTATGTTACACCTTGTCTACATTCCACTGTGCCCTTATTCCTCATCTCCCCTTAAAGTGATAAGACAAATGTTCTGCTTTGGCTCAGTCTCATTACCTTTCATGAATAAAGACTCACTGTCTCCACTTGTTTTCATCCAGCAAATACACCGAATTTTATTAGGCACAGATACATAAGAGTTCTTTTATACCCTCAGCTAGTGTTTACTCTGAAAGATAAGCATGATAATGTTTTCGCTGTTATCTTCCACAGCTATCATAACTGAGAACGTAAGACGCTCATGTGAAGTAAAAGCTAGTTTCTTACACAGATGCTCAATTTTATATTTTGTCAGGCTCCAGGGAGACAGTCTGACTCCTGGAAGAGCAGAAGAGGAACCAGAACATCATGTCTCAGAGCAAGCTGTCCCAGAAATGCCTGGTAAGTAGCTTCAAATGATTCAGTCCTCTGAGGATATAAGGCTATACCAAGCGGCAAAAAAACTGTGTTTATTTATTTGTGATTTTATTTATTTTACAAAACAGATCTCCTTTAGAGTCTTGGTTGTCCCCCTCACCACAGGCCCCAGGAAAATGTTCCATAAGGCCCCATAAGAACCTCCCAAGCAGAACCGAAGACATCCCACCCTGCCTGTTACTCTTATTGTCTCACACAAGTCTCTGAAATCACATATAATATCCACTCAGATCAGGTTTATGTGAGCACTGTATCGTGTTRAGCTGTCTCCTGCAAGGGGCAGGTGCTTGAAAATTAGTTTTTTGTGTGCGAGTCACTCACTCTTACGGTGGAGAAATTGAATCTCTCCATTGTCTCTCACGGGGCTCTTTCAGTGCCGTCACCAAAGTGTTGGAGCGTATCGTGGGATTGTGTGCGTGTGGTAAACCCTGTATGTTTTTTTTGCTTCTGGGACAGGTCCAATACCCACAGTGGCAGAAAAACTATCAGCAGTAGAGGATCTACAGATGGCCTCTCAGGTGACAGGGCAGGTATGTGTTCCTCACCCAGAGAAAACTGTTCATTATATCACTTTGCCTCAGTCCCATCTCCAGAATCATCTCCATTGTGAACGCTGTCAGAGGAACAGTTAAAGCACTTAGATCATTCTCCTGGAGGGACTGGACAAGGCGTGACTTGACTATTTGTCTCTGAGTCTATCAACCTAGAGGGGACGTTTCACCAGAAAACAATGAGTAAGACGTTGTCATGCAAAGTTGTGTCTGATTAAGCTGATGTTCAAAAGGTGCAGGGTTTGGACAAACACAGTCTTGGCTGATGATGAGGTGAGAAAGCACGCAGAGTATCGTGTTGTTGATGGAATAGTGTTCGATTACGTTTGAGAGTGGGGTCAACAAGGACACCCGTGTTGCAGAAATCCCCCATTCTATCAAAGCTGTCAACAAACGCCACCAGAGACCAGCAAAATTCCAGCATGGAACACAATAACACAAGGCTTTCCCTGCATTCTGACATAGCAGAAAAACGCTCTCAAAACCTCATGGGAACTTAACTGTAAACAGGTTTCTGTCGCTGTGGCAACCTCGAACTCTTTCTAACCCATCACAAAGTGGTTATTTTTCTATGAGCAGCTATAATTACAAAGGAAAAGTGTTGGAAAAATGTTTAGGAATTGTTGGCAGAGTCGAGTGTGGAAGCTTATGAGCTGAGAACTCCAGACAGGGTGGCAACAACGGGTGTGTGAGGCTTCTTCATTTCTTTATTGGGAACATGTTCCACTCTATGTTCCTGAAAAACCATTCCACAATACCGTTCTGAAACCATGTAGAACAGGCATGTGCAAACTGTAGCCTACAGGCTATTTATAGTACACCAGAACATTTTATCCCAGACTTTAGGCCATTTGTCACCAAAACATTTTATCATTAAAAATCTCTTTTATCTTGCTGTGGAAACTTAAGTGCCAAGCTTTAAGGATAAAAGGTGTTACCCGATTCAAAGACCTCCAGACCACACACTTACAGTTTTCCCATTTAGAAATATTAAATGTTTTCCACAATCTGGCAACCATGAGTGTGGCCCCTCCCACCTCTGAGAAATACATCATAAGTGTATGACAGTGTGTTAAACACTTTCTTGGTCAACATTTTATTTTTTTTAATTTGTATGATACAGCAGGCAATTGCCAAAAAGCCTCATCTTTCACAGATTTTTAGAGGAAAATTATTTTGTGTAAAATTATTGTCAAAATTATTTGGGACAATAAAACATACATGAACCAATCAAAGCAGTCAGTATGTTCCATCTAAAAAGCAATTGTGCTAATTATACTATGGGGCCCCTAATGTACTGTTTAAAAGCTAATGAGGCCCCTTTGTGCCAGTCTTTGCCCACCCTGGTTCAGGGCCTCCTGCATACTCAGGTCTGCTTTCTTATTCACACAGAAAGGCTCTCTTTACTTTGGCTTGCATTTTTTAAGACCTGCCTCCCTTCCTGAAAGAAAAAAAGAACGAGGGAGACACAGAGTGTGAAAGAGGCCCCTCGTCTATAGATTAAACCCTGGCAGTGAGCTAAGAGCAAAATAACTAATGTTTCCCACATGGAACGACGGGTGTGAATAGATCAGATCACCTACTGCAGCTTTCTAAAGCTTAATGTGCTTGTTTTCTGTTTAATTGCTTATTTTGGGCTCTGTTTGAAAGGCGAACACGATTTGTCTTTCTAATAGCTTATTACTTTAACCGGTCCTCAGAGGTTTGCTCTCCTCACCGCCCAGAATGGCACGGAAAACAAACGTAATGCTTTTTATGAGCTCACTGAGTCACTTCCTTGGACAACAATAGTCGTGGGTGCTATATCTTCTGTGCTGACCTTCACAAGCTGTAACTCATGTTATTAGCAGCATAAATGAAGCTCATGATGGGTGGAGATCCTCACAGGTTCCAGATTGTATAGAGCATCATGGGAAGCTTTGGCCGTTGGACAACCTGTGTTTTTCAACCACTGGTTTTATGGTCCACTGGATGTCTGGTCTGGTCTACTGGTTGTCTGGTCTACTGGTGGTTTGGTCTACTGGTTGTAGTTGAATTTGTTGGCTTATGATGATAACTAGAATATATATAGAGAGAAATTGTTAGTTTTATTTCAATATCATTGAAATAATGAACTCACTTCCATATGGGTTATTGGGCTTGATAAACTGCATTTATTTTAAATTAATGTAATATGTTCTATTATTAATTACACTTAAGTTCAATTAACAGCTGTATTTAGTCAGCTGTAATACTTCACTGTGGAACATAGAATGGCATAAAATGTTCATGTTTAATGTTAATTATTAATTCTCTCCTGTGACAGATTTGCTTCAGTCCATTTAAATAATAATTCTGATGTTCTCTAATCAGCCCTGTGGGTAAATGTAATAAAACACCAGCTTTGCTTTAATGCAGCCAAAATCAGAGGGTGGAATTTAATGAGCCCTTCTGTGCTTGTGTATATTTCATTATTAAAGTGACTAAAAAGGAAGTATTTGATATTTTTCTGCATACACTAATTACGTTCATGTAACGTAATGCCCATAAACTGAAAGATTTATTTATGTAAGTGTGAAAAACGAAGAACTGGGTTTTTTCCTGTTGTGACAACCTCCCACCTTAACTGATCTGAAGTTTTTCAATGTCAGTCTTTTCTAGTTAGTCTGACCTTCTCTGTAACACCAGCCATCACAAATTTATGCTTTTCTCTCATGTGGTTTCCGGCCTTGATTGTCTTCGTAACAGGGGAAGTACTGAGAAAATAGGGAAGAATTAGCTTTTACTGAGAAGGCTTTGTGTCGACCATAGTAAAGTTTAAAACTGCTTTGCAAAGGCCTTCCTGGTACGTCTAATTAGTCAGTTCATTTAAAAGAAGGAAACTTTATAAATTGCATTATGCAATATTACGTAGTTTAACCCAAACCTCGATTTCTGTGGAACAAACTTGTTTCTGAATTTGCTGTTTTCATTGAACTGCAGATTTTTTACATCTGCATTATATAGTGCCTAATATGCCTTTAATATATAGGCTTCAGGCCTGCATACAAACATACATGCCCACATGCAACCAACCGCAGTCCTCATTTGCATATCCTGACATGCAAACTCAACATTCTGTCAACTGCAAATCAAAAAAGAGCTTTTTCGGGGTTTTTTTCGATATCCTGCAGCCTAAAATGATCAAACAAACAAAGCAAATTACTCACCTTCAATGGGCCCCAAAAACAAAGCAATTTAAAAACATGTCGTGCGCTTTGGTATTTTAGGGTCGTGTCTGATGCATTTCTGCGAATAGGTTGTGATTAACTTTTAAGAGAGAAAGTCTGTTTGTCGGTTATAGATTGCAATTCCCAATTATCATCGAATATTTGAGGCTCCTTTGTATGTTTTAAAAGCATCTTTTGTTTATTATGTTATGGCAACACTCCTAACCAAAACCAGAGTTTTATTAGTGGTTTTATTCTGTGATCAGTTGTGTTGTTGCTGTTGCTGGTGCCCCGACCTTCATCTCCAGGAATAGTGATCTCACAGAACACAGTGATTATTGTTGTTCTGTGTTTTATATGCTCCGTGTTAAGCTTGGGTTTCTTGGCAATTTTGTGCTTCATCTCATTTTTTATTTTACAATCTTTTTTTAAATACTTAATACAAAAAGTACAAAATACAAAACTTGGAGTTTCAGGGAGCAAATATCTATTTAGAAGGTATCTATTAATTATTTCCTGAAGTAAAATATGTCCATTATATTAGATTGTAAAAGCTGTACATGTACTAAATGTGCTTGTAGTTAAATAAGCTAAAGTTATATGGTTAGTATTGTTTACGTAAAGACTAAATTCACATTTTAAATGCTGGTGTTTTAGATATTTGTCCAAGAGGATGCAGAGAAAAAATTCAAATCTTAACTTCTGAAGACTAAACCACAATCTTCAGGATCTACTGTTTCTCTGTGACAATTTTGTTTTTAGTTTCAGTCACACGTTGGACTGTTTAAAACAAAATGTTCTGTATATAACTGGTTGAAAGAAGTCACTATATTGTGTTTAACTTGCTTTTGGTGAGATCTTCAGGTGTGTGTTGTTTTGTGCAGGTGCAGACGTTATGTGTTGCTGTAGAATCTTCTCCTGTGGATTGGGGTTTAATCAGATAATATGTTTGTTGTAGCCCAATTTCCCGTTGGCTTTTGGCATCGTGCCCACCAGCACACATTAGGAGAGCAGGCATGCTGCTAGATTTAATAAACCGCTAGTTAAGACTTAATTTCTGTCTGTTGTGCACTTAACCAGCTCACCAGAGGTTAGATAGTGACTGGCACAGATTCTCTTGTGTGGTATTTGTTATTCAGCTGGAAATGAATTAAATCCGTAATCACATTTGATTTTGTTAATGGAAGTCTAAAGTGAAGACAAATTAAATACACGCAGACGTTTGACGACGGTCTGTAAGTTTCTTTGCGAATTGGCCATTTGGCACAACAAAAGGGCAATTCAAGTGGCTTTTAAGAGACGTGGCTTTTAAGCTTTCAGTTTGTTTTTAATGTGAAATGGCAAATCTTCCTGTCACAGTAAATAAAAAGTATTGCTTCAGAATGAATTTATCAGTTCATTTCTGCAAACTAGAGATGGCATGAGATGTGAGTTTGTACTTCATACAGGAAGAAATGAAATTATACTTTAATAATACTTTCTCACAAAAGTAAAAGAGTAAAAAAAAGCATTTTTCATCCTTGTTACTGTTCATTACATTTTTAGCAGGCAAACAGTGGAAAAGGCTTTTCAGCGAACAATTGAAGGTTGTGAGAATGTTTCCATAATATTTCCATTGAGTAACAGAAACATTCTAAATGTTATTTAGAACATTTAAGGAACATTCAAAACATCCAGACATTGCATTAACGTTAATTTTTTGTTATTCAAACTTTTTTGTAGCGGTTTAAAATGTTCCACTATATAAGAATAATGTTTTGGATATATGATATATAACATTAGAAAAAACTTTCAACTAAATGTGTTTTGAGAACTATGAGAGAACTTTTAGAGAATGTTAGCCAACATCCTCAGAACATTCGCTGTTAGCTGGGTTTCAGCTGGATTTAAAAGTGCGCTGTGGAGGGACTGAGGTAATGTGGTTACTGGTGTTTTCTTCCTTGCGCCAGGACTGACTGCCAATCTTTATTTCGCCTGTGGCAGGTTGGTCTGGGCAGAACACAAGCCTCAGCGCTCTGTGTACATGCTAAACATCACTATGGCTTGAGACTGCGGCCTTAAAGACACGGGAAGCACAAATGTGACAGCAGGCAATGAGCCAAGGCCATGTTGTCCCTGTGTGATAAATAGAAAGAGGTTTTGTCTTTGAATTCACTCCTTTTGCCACCGACTGCATAAAATGATATTTTTATGTCAATTTCAAATGTAAATCTCTGACTTTCTCTTGTGGGTTTTAAATCTGCTTCCAATAAACTGGACGTTGTTTAAATAATTCCAGTGGCTCTTTGTGGCAGTGTGTGGCATAAGAGAAACTCCAGAATTATAAAAGTCTGTTAAACGACCTCTGAGAGAAAGATGTTGTGCTTTTCCCTGAGGACTGAGGTGATTGGTGGGTGGTTGCCAGTGGCTCGACCAATAAGGCGGACACACACATCGCCTCTAATCCGCACACGCTCGTAAGTACTTTAGATGTGGACAGTTGTTTTGTGGTCTTTATTTTCCTCATTGTGGATTTAATTTCTGAAGCAATTGAATCCATGTTTGTGAATAAAAAGTGGTTTTAATCTCCCAGCGTTTTTGGACCAGCCGCTTAACGCGCATTCCACAATTACTCACTGCAAACGCAAAACAGCTTATTTGTGTGGCTATCGTAAACAGCCTGTATCCTCTTGGTTCAAATGGTTTGCAGACAGGAAACAGATTTAAAAGTTCTCTTATGAGCGTCAAACTAGTTTGACTCATTTGGTTTTTAAGTTGCACGCATGCATAATGATTAAAAAAACAACTGTCATTGTAAACCACAGTTGTGCTGAGGGTTACAATGTTGTACTGCCAGCGCGGTTCCAAGCATTGCTTCAGTTAATAAGTATTTCAGCTGGACCTGTACTAGCTGGTATAGTTGATTATGTGTCTCTAACTAAACCAATAGAACCACAGATTCAGACAGTAAGAAGCTATCAAAATTGATTCATGCTCCAAATCAAAATAATGCTGACAAACATGTCTTGGCAACAGCTTATAATTTCCAAAACTGTTTCTGCAAACTGTCAGTCATATTTATTTGTTGTTACTGTAAATGCAGATGCTTGTCTGTAGAAAAATGTCAAAACACTTGTGAGGAAAAAGATCTGCTTCCTGGTATGTTTGGATGAAGCTTTGAGGGTTTGTTAAGTTTGTTTTGTTGGGTTTGCTGGTCCTCTGCAAAGTTCAAATAATTGTGTATATGTGTTTGTATACGTGTCTTTTCATCTGTATGTTAGCTGTATGACTTTTGCTTTGTTTAAATTGATAGTTTATTTTTATGAAGCTGGAATCATGCATGATTTTGTTTGTCTGTGTGTCTGTATGTATCTCGGGATGTGTGTGTGTGTGTGTGCATGTGTGTGCGTTTAAGTTCTCCAGATGGCTTATTAAAACGTTACAGAAACAAAAAATGCCACAACATGTTGTGTTTTTACACACTCATTCTTTTACCTCATCTGTTCTTCTTGGGGCTCAGAGAATCTGCATCTCCAGGTTATTAAACTGAGGTCAAACCAGGTGCTATCCTAAAGGAAAACTTGGATTAACTGCATTCCTTATACACAAAGAATGTTGACACAAGGTTTTCATAAATGTAGGATCTTGACTTGTCTTCAGTAACATTCTGGATGACCCACATTACTTGCCTGGATGAGTGGATGTGTTTACTGGTACGTACAGTATAATGTTGTTTGTGGCCTGGCGTTAGATGCAATATGAGCTTTGAGGTTTTGGCCTATAATGTAACACCGTCCCTTGTTACAAAACATTGCTTGATGTAATGCTTGGACTGAGACGATGCCTCAACTCTGTGGCTCTCATAGCTTCTCGTTGCTTCTGTAAATGAAGTGTCAGAATGGTTTTTATGAAAGTTATATGAATTTCCCTTTGATTTTTATGAATTGTTTTTATTAAATTTTTGCTAGACAATTGTCAGCTGTTAGCAAGGATCACTGTAGAGGATGCTGGTTTGTAGAGACTGGTTTGTTTTGATGGTTTTACAGGGGTTTGCTTTTTAACTGGATTTTTACCAGTTTTTAGACTAAGAGACTAGCATGTCCTGTTAAAACAATTAAGGACCAACAAAGCTCATTAGGTGGTTTAAAGATGTTTTTTCAGCAGAAATGGCAGTACCAGGCTGTCAGATTTATATATTTAATAAAAGCTTCATTTCGGGCAAATATACATGTTAGCAAAAACCCAAATCATTACAAACCAACGTTATTTTCATTTTCATTCATGTATTGTTGTGCAATATGTTATTGAAGTTTATTCTCCATAGTTTTGAGTTGAAAGCCTGTTTTCTTACTCCCTGAAAACCGCTAAACGTATTATGATGAAATATAATAATTGTAGAGAATCCACCAAGTTTATTGATTGTTACTTTTAAATCCTTAAACCACTACTGAAAGTCTAGCTCATTGTTCATAAATAAAAGTTCAGCCTTTGCCGCCACAAAGACTTTTATCCCAAATCACTGTGGCTTACAGTGTTTTCCTAATATGTCTTAAAGAAATAATTGGCCCTCATTATAACAGATATGGCACATTGCAACCATAAGTAGTATGTTAAAAAAAGTGTGTAACTCAAAGCCCCAGATTCTTTGAACGTGACTCTCTGTCTCGCGTGTGTCGTAGCGTCACCCAGTCTGGGCATCGGATGTGAAACCGAGCAGAGGCCCGAGTCCCCAGACCTCCAGACGTGCTCTACAGCTCCAGGACTCCCTCTTCTCCAAAGAACTGGAGAACATGGGCAAACATCTCGCTGGTAGGTTTTTAACACCCAAAAACCCACACTCTTATAAAACAAGGCCGTACCTTTCCATTACTGCCCCGACAGCGGCAGAGGCCACACATCTGAAAGTCTCCACCGCGCTGCTCTCTGCATGTGAACGTGGGAAGAAAGGCCCACCATTGGCTGGTTAAAAGCTAATCTACCTATTAAAATATGTTAAGCATCTTTCATTCATTTATTATTGCCACCGCTGCAGTCGTTAGCTTGTTAGCAACGCTATGAAGTGACAAATCCCTGTCTGCAGATGATCAAACTCAGCCGGTGGGTTTGATCTCACAGACCTTTGTGTGACATCGTGTTCTAGCAGTCGGAGCCAGGAACTGCCACATGTGTTGCACAGTTGTTTGTTTACGCATGTACTGCTTTTTATTTGTGTTAAAGTTGTACACCATGTACATTTGCAAGTGTTTTAGGACATTCTCACTAGATTTTCAGGGCAGCAGATGTGTTAGGTGGGAAGGTTGACGCATCAGCGAGGATATAAGGGTCATCTTTAACTTGAAGACACAATGAAACGAAATGGAACGTTCCCAGAACATTTACAGTGAACAATGAGAACAAGGTTCTCAGAACAGTGTTTTCTAAAAGTTTTCAAAAGTGTTCTTACAGTAACATTAGTAGAACATTTTGATGTTATATGTCGAATCAAAATGTATCACAAGCCCAATTTTTTATGAGTGTCAAATTACCAGTAAAGATTGTTGTTATTTAACAGAGGGGAAATGTTGTAGACTTGTGTTCACCTAAATATAAACCTTTGCTCTGTTTTTGTCTGTTCAGTCAGATAAAATCCAATTCCTGGTGCATTCAGCAGAAATCTGTTTTATTTTCTGTAGTCTGAGTGCCACAAAAACCACATCAAATCCCAAGTTTACAAACACAATCCAGACCACATCCACATGTGGTTTGAAATCAGATTAAAATCTGATTTTTTGGAATGTGTTTCATTCTGAATGATCGGAACGGTCGGATTTCAAGTAGTTATTTCCTAATCTGTGACACATACAGTGTATAAAGTCATAAGAAGTGTATAGTATTGTTCAAGGCTGTGTCTGGATTTATGAGCGCAAATAAAACCAATGTCTAGGACAGTATAAGACAGCCTTCAGATCATTATTTAGATTTTCACACTAAATGATTTGCTTTTTGTGATTTATAACCTGCTTGGAATAACAATATTCTGTTCTGTCTTTTTCCCACAGTTTAGCAATTGGACCATGGGAATATGGGAAGTGTTCACGTTCGTGTTTGTAATGTTGTGTGCTTGATATTCTGTAGTAAAATGTTACTCTGGTCAACCGTGCAAAGTAAAAATTCACAAATTCCGTGACTGAGGTAAAAAAAATTGTGACATCACAATTGTGACATCACTTCGCGGGAAAAGTCACTCTCTCCTCTCAGATGGCATTAATTTAAAGCCGTTTATCTGTTGATTTTTATCTGAATAGAGACATCCCTACAAGGCCAGGTTTTAGACTCATTCAACGGCCTAATTTCCCCCTTTCATGCTTTTATTAGCTGTTAATGTTCTCCATGCTGAAAGCCAGGCTCCTGCTTTTATCTCATTATTACCTCAATTATGTGGTCAACTAAATCCTCAGACTCCTTTTAAATTTACGATCGGCCTGCATTGCTTTGTTTCAGGAATTTAAAAGCACGGAATTTAACTTGTTCCCAGCGGACAATGTTATTGGAGAACGGCTTTCTGCCACTTTTGGATAAATAAAGCAATGTTTTCAGCTGGTCAGATTTATTCAGATCGACTCCTCCTGACTTTCTCTCTTCCTCTGTGTTATTTAGGGAGGAAAACGTCAGGAATCAATAAGGTTGCATGTGTTCTAAATGATGGGTTTGCGTGCTTGAGGTTCGTAGGCTTGTGGGAAGTGTGTTTGCTTTTTTTGATCAAGAACTGTGTATAATAGATTAGATCTGCTGCTTCTAGTTAACTCTCTCCCTCTTTTTCTTGCTCCATCGAGTTCTTTTTTCTGTACATCTGTCTTTTTTGTCTCAGGGGCAATAAACATACTTCCTCACGACCAGTAACTTCATGTGACTGAATATTTTAAGCACTAAATAAATGATGGATTTTTGTACCACGTGATGAATGATACACAAGTGTGATAATTTTACCAATTCCTGTTTTGTTAGAAGTAATTTAGTCAGTTAAATGTACTGCTTTTAACTGTATTCACACTTAATTTTGATATTTCCGGTTTGTTAGACAGTTAAACCCTCATTCAATAAGCTTTTATTATCACTGTGTGTATCTTCAGATAGCCTGTGTAAATTTCGTGCTGTTTTTGAGCCCTTCACACATGAAATGTTGGAAAAATATGTATCTTAAGACCCCTGTGTTTTGTTCTGTCCTTATATGGTCTTTTTCCTGTTATCACACATGATTGATGTTTGCATAATATTTTAACAGCAAATTCTTTCCGACACATATGTGTTTGAGAAATCACTGTATGCCATTCAAATGAGAGTTCAGGGGTTTATAATTACACCTGATTAAATACAGACACAACAATCTGATTATCCATTTACAGAATTAGTTTTATTCCAGAAAAGCTATAAACAGAACAGTCTGAAATAGTTTCCATAAAGGGAATTTATTTCCAAAGCTATGTCAGCTATATGACATCACATTTTGCGTTTATGTATTTACATTAGTAATCTGGACAACAAGCGCATGTTTTACATTGTAGAGTGGAAAGTAATGTTGTTTCTTTGGGTGAAGTAATTGTGTTCTCATAATTAAGACAGGAAAGGTTTCTGAAATGCGCTTCAAGCTTGTATTTATAGTATGTCTCATTGTTTATTCAGAATCACTAACAAGAGCCATATTTCTCAGTACAGAAAGCACACGAATGATGATTATGTGATTAGTTTTGTGTAAATGCGTGGCACAGTTCCCCCTCACACTGAACGCTGCCCAGATGTTCCATCTGAAACGTTTTATAAACAAAAATATTTGATTTGCTACTAACA
The DNA here is from genome assembly GCA_036877545.1 of Yasuhikotakia modesta. Classification (NCBI taxonomy): domain Eukaryota; kingdom Metazoa; phylum Chordata; class Actinopteri; order Cypriniformes; family Botiidae; genus Yasuhikotakia; species Yasuhikotakia modesta. Next base: position 1,565 of record JBAJNP010006853.1, on the reverse strand, counting down.
AAGCAAACAAATATATTGACACAAACTGACTATATTAAATAGCTCATGTACTCACACAGAGTAAACATGACATCCAATTTAGCTTTACAGCTGACTGTAAAACTGCTGTCTTTGACTGTTCAAACTTCAGGACAGCAACAGACTTCAGGAAATGATTTTGGTGGTTTTGTTAATGGGAATCTATGAGTGTTTAATACTCCACATTAATACACCGAAGTTTGTTATTGGCGAATGAGGATAGCAACACCACATGCTTTTAATAGTGTTTTCTAAATGTTTTAATTTCAATAATAAAACGTGTGGCGTTTTATGCAGTGCGCTGTCTGAGACAGGATATTGTTACTAAAATGGGATTGTCTATGGTCTGAATGTGTTCACATCAGACAGTTACGACAAATGCAGCTTTAGTTACAGTATTCAAAGAATGTCAAAATAAAAGAAATTGTAAAAAAAAATACAATTTCGGACATTCCAATCTGAGTGGAATTTGGTAATTAGGTGAAAAACAGTTAATCTGCTTAAAAGCTGGTTGAATTTTTAGTATTTTCAAAGCGGTTGTGTAAAACACATGTGTCTGTAAAACACATATGTGTCTGTAAAACACACGTTTATTCAACCTCCTCAAGGAAACCATTTACATCATTACGGTTCTGTAGTGATGTAAAACAACTTTATTATCCCCAGTTGGTAATTTTATGCTTTCGTTGTCTTCATTTCTTCAGAGGTGGAGAAAGACTTGGCCAAGCTGGCAGAGCAAGGCAAGCTGAACCGGAGTCCAAACAGCCCTCACAGGAGCTCATTTTTACCTCCTCTCTTCCACACCACCAACACTCTGCCTGTTCTCGGACAGACTTCCAGACCGCAGTCTCCCAGTAGCCTTTCCACCAAGACCACAGGCCTGCCGCTCCACAACACCAAGCCCACCACACTGTTGATGGGCCGGACATCTCCCAGCAGCCCTAGCAGTCGCGTCCCGGCCCCTAGCGGAGCACGGACTCAGAGCAGACCCATGACCCCCAATAGTCTCATGATGAGATCGGTGACTGCTGGGAGCCATGGAAACACGGAGCACATGTTCAGACGTTCTAGAAGCAGACCCGTCACACCAACTGGACAGATAACCAGGCCCATCCTCACACCACCAGGCCTAAGCACTACAGATTTATATGGAGGTCTATGGAGCACACTAACTGAGGTAAACATAAACACATTTTATGCATACTACAAATGCTTTTATCCAAAGCTAATAATACACTAATCAATTTTAACATACTAACCTTACTAGTACTGTATGGAATCTAGACAGAACCATGGTTGGGTTTATATAGGTCTTGAGATAAGTTAATCCGTCAGATGGGGAATGTTAAAGCTCACCTTTGGTTAACCCTGTAAACCTCAGGTCAATGAGTTCAAAGTCACACATGCTCACTGTTATTGTACCGGTTAGCTCGTAAAATCTGTAGACTGTTTCATATTCGATTGTCCATGTCTGCCTATGGTCTGTTCATCTCATGCTCTGTTGATTTAGAGCAACAGAATACGACCAGAATACGATCCACAGGAAA
>JBAJNP010006852.1:0-24303 GCA_036877545.1 Yasuhikotakia modesta | reverse complement strand
CAGGATTGGGAGTGTGCGTACTCATGTGTGTGTTTGTCTGCCTTGATAAATGTTCGTTCTCTGGCATGTTGTCCTCCCCTCTTTGTAAGTCGTGTTATGTAGTGTTCAACAACAGTCAAGTTAATAGTACACTCACTGGAGCATAAAAACTAAACGACTACCTGCCCTTCTACAAGTATGTGCATCAGTGCCTATGGGTCTGCGTTTGTCTGCTTGTATTTTTTATGTGTGTGTATGAGTTTTGGTATGTCATCATGTGTCCTGTGTCTGCTACCCAACGTGTTTGAGAGCTAATGCATGCATGTGTTTACAAGTCTCTCCAAGTCTGTTTTCAATTGGCTTTTGGACATCTTTGCTCTAATAAGGTATTTTCATTATTAACATCTGAGCAATTCTTTCCCTTCTTGATCAAAAACGAATGCATGCAATAATTCATTAATATCACTCATTTTTTGTGTATTCAATTTGGCTCATTACAGCATGCTGGATCCTTTGCTTGTTCACTTCAGTGAAATAAAATTTTCCTTCTGTTGTATTTTTTAATCAAAGCATTAATCTGAAAAGATCATATGCTGTTTTCCTGTTTGCTGAGTTAGATGGTGGTGGGATCTGTGTGTGTGTGTGTGTGAGAGAGAGAGAGAGAGCATGAAGACACCTGTTGATTTTAAATGGATCTTGGGTTGTAAGTGTGTGTGCAGGTGTATGCATATTTCTGTGTTCTTGCAGAGAATACAAAAGTGGAATATTAGGAGCAACTGTGTGTGTGTGTGCCAGAATGTGTGTGATTTTGTAAAGTGTGTTCATGCAAATGTGTTCATTTCCAGTTAGACTAGTTCACCCACAGCTGGTTGTTTTGACTGATGCTGTTTGTGTGTAGATTCACATACACACACACACACACACACACACACAATCAGGTGTTTTAATATTTGATATTAGGTTATTGATTTAAGCCACATTTTTTCCAAATCATCAAGAAATCATCAAGAAATGTTTTCCACAGCAAGAATAATGTTTCCCTGCAAGATAAAAAAAATAAATAAATAAATGGGCAATTATTATTTTAACATTAAGTGATGCTTAATTCTTAACGTGCTTGTTTATCTAGTTAAAACAATTTAAGATATTTTTACTATATACCATATCTTGACTATTCCAAATAAATAATGATCATTACAGGAACCAGAAAAATGTATATTTTTAAACAGATACTGTCAATGAAATAAAGCTATGCTATGCTTTAGTCAGGAGAAAACCCCAGTCTAACAGAACTGAACTTTGACCACATGGCTTTACTGTAGCTGATAACAATCACTATGTTTAGCTTTAGCATTTCATCGCAACCACAGACACTTTCACTTCAGTTTCATTTCAGTTTAAAACTCCCTGGTTGTGCTTTTGGAAGCTGTTAGCAATGACTCACTTTGGATAATTTGTAATCTGAGTTTGACTAGTTGGGATTTTTGTAAAATGTTTAATGCCTTGTATTCGTTGTTTTGTGGAAACACATGACGACAGGGCGTCTGACAAACTGTTCTCTTTATTTGTCACAGTCTCCCTTTTTAAACTAAAACTACAAAACAGGAAATGTTCAAGTTTACCAGCATCTCTGATAAGATCTTTCCTCAGAGGAAATGTTTAAGAGTGAACTGTTGCAATTACGATTCTGACCCACCAGATGATACAGTTTAGTAGTAATTTATCTTAACTGACTCTGTGCTTCACAGGACGAGAACAAAACGGTGCCACCCACAATGGTGGGGAACCCGATGGAGATGCCAGCCTCTCCAGTCCAGTTCCTCATCAAAGAACTAAACTGGTACCTCCTTCCGTCTCTCCTCCATCCATCCCTGTCTCCTCTCCAACATCTCAGAAGCCCAGACCTGCTCTTCGGCCTCTGGAGTGTGATATTTCCAAGTCAGAAGTCAGGATTAAAGACAGTCAGAATTCAGGCGCCATGGTAATGACCAATGGGGAATCGTCAGTGACTGTAAACCGAACCCAGTCTTTCCAGGGAAGGAGACCACAGCCCAAAGGGACAATCGGTAACCAAGCAACAGGCATGATCAAACTTTCCATCACTTAATATGATATAACTGAAGGTCAAAATCGTAATTTAAATTACTGATTTCTGTGATGTAATAAAGCTTGGCATTTAAATGGAAATGGAAAATCAGCATATGAAGCAGACCAGCAGTCCCATCTGATCCACACACACAATAGTCATGATGTGTGAGTGACTCAGTTAAAATGGTGGTAACAGGTGTGTGTGTGTGTGTAACAGGAGAAGCTCAGGGGCTCAAAGGACGGTCTTTCTCAGAGAAGAGTTCCATCTGCCGGCCACCCACTCGACCACCAGATCCACCCTCCCGTCTCCCCACTAAACCTCAAAATGAAGAAACAACAGCATCGTAGTAAGTATACATCCATCACTGCAAACCACACTTTCACACTGCTGCTGATTCAGTCAGATTTATTTCCTGTGCTGTTGTTTGAAGTGCTGCTCTGTGTCGTATTTCATTTCAATGTGCTAATCTGGTTTTTATATTGGGTTACTATATTGTGACATATTCTAAACAAAAACTAAAACATTGTTGCATAGCATATAGTAAACATTCCATCCCCATAATTTTGTTGAGGCAGCAATTTAAGTATTAAATATTTTTAGGAAATTTTTAAAGAAATACCAGCTTTTTGTATTCAGAAGTGATTTTGGCACATTTTTCCAGGCCAATTCCCTCCAAATCGTCACGGTTATTTGGCCGACACCTGTCTACTGCAATTTTCAAGTTTTCAGATTTTTCAAATTTGAGGCCAAAACTTTGACTGGGTGATTATGAGGCATTCGGCCTTTATGTTCTCAGGCCGCTACGATGCTAATTTTGCCCTGTGTCTGGGATCACTGACCTGCTAAAGGATGAACTTTCTTCCAAGCTTCAGTTATTTGGCGGACTACAACAGATACCCTGTACTTTTCTGTATTTTTCCCCATCCATTATTCCTACTATTATATGAAGATAGCCCAGTTCCTGCTGATGAAATAGAGCCTTGCGACATGATGCTTCAATACAAGGATGGTGGTTTTGATGTGTGGGCAGAGATCGGTTTGTGCTACATATTGCAATGGCTTAAAAGCTCTATCTTGGTTTCATCTGACCAAGATCTTCTCTCACATTGGAGCTGGATTACTTGCTTTTTTGGCAAACTCCTGGTGCTCCTGTTTCATACAGGCCAGTGTTATGCAGAGCTCTCGAAAGTGTTGGCTGTGTTCTGTAGCTGCTGCAGTGATCATTCTCTGCGGTTCTCTTGATTATGATGATATTGCGAGTTTTGTCGTTTACACAGTTTTAAGGGATATCCTTTATAGATAGTGTCTGAGTGGCATGATACTTCTATCAACACTTAATACAATTTTATATATTTTTCTGAAATGTGTTTGTTTTAGCTGAGGAATGCTCTTAAATCGTCATTTTCACAGCAGTCCTTAACATTCTGAGCTATAATAATGATCCCATAACTGTGGGGTTTTTATCCTGAACAGTTATACAGTTATTTTAATGATTCACAGGTAGAGGTCAGTTCAGCAGCATTTGTGTCTCATTAACTTGTTTTCTAACTGTGTAAAAATCTGCAACAAAATAAATGACAACACATAGACAAACAACATATATCAGCGTTTTTATTTTTTTATGTTTTAATTTTTTCTGACAATTATTTTTCAACAAAATGTAACATTGAAATATTTTTTCAGTGGTTTAAGAAATCACAGATATCAGATATCAGATATCACAGGCAAAATTTAAGGTCTGCCAATAAACCCAGACAGTTCAGGTTCTGAATACTTTGAAAATGAACTGTAAATACAGCGTATACAGTAGCATTCATTTCCATAAGGCTAACAAAGAATCTAGGATACGTTTCTGCTTGTCAGATGCTTATAATTACCATTCAATGGGCAGAAGCAGAGAGCTGTAATCTTAGCCCAGCTTTTGGTCTTGAGAAAACATGTGGGTCTGTTGGCTGTGGTGTCATATGGTCTTATGTGTCTTATCTCAGACCTGCTTCAATCAAATTGATCTCAGAAACACACATACACTCACGCACACTGGCGACATAGTAGATCATTTATTTTGTTTTGTTTTTTTAGTTCAGTCTCAAGTTTTTCCTCACTTAAAATGGCTTGTGTGTGTGTTCTTGTAAGGGGCCAAATTTCTAAAAAATGTCACAAAAAAAACTTTCACTTATAATCAATTTGTAGGAATAAATCTTTGCAATAAATAGGTAAGCTCCTTAATACAAATCATGTCATTGTTAAAATATAATTATAATTAGCTTTTGATGATCTCTGCTCAAACTCAACCGTACATGTGCGTGTTTTTCAAATGTCTCTATATTTTCTTTAAAAAAACAAAAGCATTTGTGTGTCAAATGCAAAAAGTGTCTCTCATTCATGCAAATACACTCAAAGATTCCATGAAGATGTCAGTACATGTACATGAGATTAAATAAGTGCAAAGGATGACTCAGACTGCAAAAAAAGCAACATTTCCAAATTTGGGATTCAGACTTCAGAAGAGACTGCAGCATATTTAGATTCTTCTAATCTGATCAAGGTTGTATTTTTCTTCAGAGCATGTAAACAGCAACGTGAACAAAATGTAAAAAATATAAACATTTCAATTGAACATTCAGTCTTTTTCATAATTAGTTCAATAGATCACTGCAGTTTATAATCAGTGATGTATTGATATATGTTTTATTTCTTTTTTCCCCATAGTGTCGCCTCCAAAACCAAGTTTTTTGAGAATGCTTCCAGGCAGATGGGGAGGTACGTGAGTGTGTGTGTGTGTGTGTGCCTCGCTTTGGCTCAGGAGGAGTGTGTGTGTGAACCTTTCATTGTTTCCAGCAGCTGTCTGACCTCAATTAAAACAGCTCCAGTGAAACTCAATGCACTTTTCATGTGATGACTTTAAAAAAAGTTGGGTTTATACAGGACCACATGCTGAAAGTCCTTGTCTTACAGACCAAATAAAAACTGGACTAGACATACATCCGATTGATTGTTTAGTCCTACGCTGAGGTTTAGTTTTAACAATTTTTAAAATAGCCGGGTGTTTTAGAGCTGGTAATCTGATCTTTATCTGAAGAAATGCGTATATCACACACATTCACACCAACAGACACGGTGGCCTTATTTGAACTCACTTGTGCAAGGCTTTGCTGATACAAGACTTATCTACATTTCTAGTTTAGTAACCTTGGTCGCATGAAGATTACCATAAAAATAATTATTGTTGTTTCTAATTTACTGTTAGTTTTTCACCTACATTTCAGTCACAATTACTGTAACACATTTACAATAGAAAGCAGAGAGAGTCAGCGCCCTGCAGGGTTTAAAGGCCATAAAGGCACAACATGAAGCTTGTATTTTTCCTAAAACAATTTATTGAATTATTGAGCAAAGCCTGTTTATTATTTGAGCTGTGAGGTTGTCTAAAGCCCAGCTTGCTTGGAATCAGTTTTCCCTGAGGAGGTTCAGTAAATGTATGTTCTGTGTGATTTAATCCTGTCAGAACTTAAACGTGTCTGTGGTTCTTTTCTACCTAACCTCAGTGAAATTTATTGGGCAAATTACCTGCTGTTTTTTTGGCTAACTCAGCGCTTCTATGAGAAATCTAATCCCACCTGGATAGCAATGACAGCATTGTGATATATTATTTTGCTTCAACTTTTTTGTCGACTTTATTTAGATGTTTATGATGGATTTGGACCATTTTGCCAGGTTGGTGGTTAAATTATCAGAATCAATGAGGAAAATCATGAGCTTCTCAGCATCATGTGTCAAAATCCTCATCTTAATTTATTTCTTCCTTCAATCAAATACATAATGGTACTATTATATCACTGTATAAATATGACTGCTTGCTTATTTCAGTTGTTTTTGTGATGGATGCATTCAGATTGCATGATTCTGCATTACACCCACTTAGGCAGAGAGATAAGTAGTAATTAATAATGGTAACCTAGACATTGTTTAGAAAATGTCCTATCCAGATATGGCTTATATTTTCATTCCACTGTAACCTTTTTACTATAACTAAGGAACAATTTTTTTGATAACTTTAAAACATAACTTTTTATGAAACATTTCTTTAAAAGCTTCACCTTAGTTGCTATGAACTGGACTTATAAATGCTAAAAACAGAAAATGAATTATCAGAAAATAAGTATTCTTCAAATTATAATATGAAATACTAACTGAAATTGGGAAAACAGAGAAATGAAAGTGACGTGTAGATGAAATGTGTACTACAAATAAAATGTGTGGTAATATGGGCTGATCTTTTACCAAACTAAAATTGTTGATAGCAGTTTGGCTGCTTGTTTGAATTGGTTATGATTCTCTTCACTGCTCAAGGCTTCTCTCCAAGTCAACACACACACTTGTATAGCTGAGGTTCAAGGCCTTGCACAATGCTAGAACAGATCCCTGAGGGAAATCTCAGAGGATACTAAGATAAAAGGTTGGATCATGTAAATCAAAGTTAACCAAAATTAAAGTCAGTAATGAAGCACCACACCTATCATTTTACAAATCTCTGCTCAGGGAACTGTACACAGGTGTCCATATTTAAAGCACTTCTATTACAGTGAAGCTTTGAGGAAGAGACAATTTAAGGTGTAAAAAGAAGTGAATAGTTCCTAATTTTATAAGTGAGTTTGCTGCAGTGCATTGTGGGATTGCCACGTTAGGAATAGATGCAGCCTTAGAGTTTGGCAGAGTTTGGTTAAAACAGGGTATTTTAGGAAGTGGTATAAATACGCTTGTGTGTCTGTGATGCCGTCTCAGTAGTCAGTATGTTAGGTTTCAGAAAGGAGCAATAATAACAACTTATGGTTTTGTGTCCCACAGCTCCAGTGGCTCACCTGCAGCCTCAAGAGATGAGGTACAGCCAATCCTGTTTATTATTATTATTATCATCATTATTATTAGCACAAGTATTTGTGTTATTTTAAGTATCAGTATTTAAAGGGATGCCAAATGTATGTGTGAACTGAATGCTAATGCTGGCTTTCTTTGCAGAACACTAAATAAGAAGTAACTTCCAGTCAAGTGACTTGAGGCTCAATTACCGCACAGCTACGGTCAAGAGACTGTGTGTGTGTGTGTGTGTGTGTGTGTGTGTGTGTGTGTAGCACCGGCCCAAGTCTAGACCTGGAAATAGGAGATAAATTAATAATGTTACTGACAAAAAGTCAAGGCACCACCCACATGCAAGTTTTGTTTTTGTGAATGATTGGGTAACGGTACTGGTTTTATCTGCTTGTGTTATTGTGCCCCCTGCCAAATTTTGTGCTTGCTTTGTTAATCCAAGTCTTTGGTTCCTTCTTAGATCAAAGAACAAAAACAAAGCATTGAATCTGTCTTCAACATTTTGGGCTTCCTCTGAACAATAGTATAAACTTCTTTTTTGCTCCATTATTGTCTCAATATCTCTATTCTCTGCCCTAGTTATAAGACAAGTAAGAATTACAGTTTTTATGGTCTCAGCATGGATGTTGGCACTACAGCACTCATTTTAAGAAAGCTTGAGGAAAATCCATCCTGAATGTATTATATGTAAGACTCAGAATCAACACTAATCAGTGTTTAATTACCCAGAGGCTGAACACGGATCCAATAATTATCTGTTACTATCTCAGTAATTAGTAATTGGAAGGAGATGAATGATCTGGGTTCAGGTCCTAAATATTTTAGACAAGTAGTTACCATAATTGCAAAGTGCTTCTTTCATCTGATGGGCCACACCTGTGGTGTTTCTGCAAGCAAACCAGAAGGGATTAAAAAGAAGGAGCTTTCGTTACGTCAGTTCTTCAATAGACCTTGCCATCCATCCATTTCACTTTTTTTTTAATTATCAGTCAACTGTACTGATAAGAAAACTCTATATTGGGCTGAATGGGACGTTTTAGAATGAAAGTTTCTATCTTTGACCGAAACGTGTTTGACCTTAAAAACCACTCCAGGCCATTGCCGGATGTTTATTTTGGTCAATGTGAATTCTAAATGTGAATGAATGAATACCTGTGTGGATAAGATTGAAATTTTTAGAAAACTTTGGGTAGGAGTTCAGTTACGTATTAAATAGATTGGGGCACGTTCCTGAGTAATTTCATTTTCATAAAACTCCAGCTTATTTGCAGTTGATGTCTTATGTTTACTTTGTCAATGAACAGTATTGTAAATATGTCATTGTCCTAAAGCTATTCTTACCTAACTTTTCATAAGTCACTAAACGCGGGTTATGTGTGTATTTGTGTTTGGATGTTGTGCTAATAAAAATGCAAAATAAAAAAGAACTGTTTGTTTTGTGTGTTTTTTTCTAGTAAATCTAAGGTATGATAGTGAGGTCTACAGCAGAACAAACCTATAGAATGAAATAGCCGCAGCCTAATAATCACTAAGTGACTGGCAGAAAAACAGTTCTGGAATCCAGTTAAATTAAAACTGTGTATGTCTCTCAAAACTTAACAGAACATAAATTCATAAGAGAGCAGTTAGTAGTGTTATGCAGAGATCTCAAACTGTGTTCTATAGCTGCTGTTAATTTACTCATTAACAGTCCAATTTCTTCTAATGCCTCACCTGCAGCCTCAAGAAATGAGGTACAGCTATTCCTGTTTATTATTGTTATTATCATCATTGAATGCTAATTTCTGTCACATGGTTTTGTTTACAGAACACTAAATAAGAAGTAACTTCCAGTCAATTGACTTGTGGCTCAATTACGGCACAGCTACGGTCAAGAGACTGTGTGTGTGTGTGTGTAGCACCGGCCCAAGTCTAGACCTGGTAATGGGAGATAAATTATTAATGTTACTGACAAAAAGTCAAGGCACCACCCACATGCAAGTTTTGTTTTTGTGAATGATTGGGTAACGGTACTGGTTTCATCTGCTTGTGTTATTGTGCCCCCTGCCAAATTCTGTGCTTGCTTTGTTAATCCATGTATTTAATTCCTGCTTTGATCAAAAAACAAAGCATAGAATCTGTCTCAACATCTCTTTTTTCTGCCGTAGTTATAAAACAAATAAGAATTACAGTTTACATTCATGGTCTCCCACACGTATGTTGGCACAACAGCATTCACTTTAGGAAAGATTGAGGAGAATCCACCTTTAATGTATTATATTAAAATAAATGTATGGTATATCATTGCTCTCTGTCACCTTTAACAATATTGTTTGTGCCAATTTAGGAGAGTGCATGTGAACATTAGAAACACTGCAGAGAAATTAGATTTTAATTTTTTTATTTAATTGAAAGCGGTAAAACACAAACAAAACCAATTTACACAAGCTCTAAACAACAACAGTCTGCGCACGAAAGCGTCTGGTAAGTGATTATCCGTGAGTAGAAATCAGTTTGCAAAAAATGTCAGTTAACAACTGTCAATACAACACTACATAGCAGTACTAAATATTCTGCAAAAGGCGTGCATGCACACACACCCGCTCACACATACAACTGCTGTAAAAAAAAGACTATAAAGTTACAAAGATTTAGGTAACAAACATTAAGAAGCCAGAATTTCCTCTTCTATTCATATAAAGCCAGACTATTAAGCTCCTTTGACTGCATATGGAAAGGCAAAAGATTCCATAACACCAGGGAAAGACAGGAATTATTCACACCAGAGAAAAAGCTGTAAAAAAGGCATTCGCTTATGATTAGTTGAGTTTTTGCTTGTATCAGCCAGCAAAAAGATAAAAAAACAAGTAGTTGGCATATATATTATGGGAGTTGTACATGGTTTACAAAGCTTAAAACAGGAAATAGATATATCTCTGCCTGCAATGTTTATCAGTGATTTCAGATGAAGTTTACATTTGCACATTTAGTGTATACAAACATTTCTGAGAGTGACTTACAGAACGTGTCCACGTTACAGAAACAGCCATTAAAAACAATTACTTTCCTCATCGGCAGGGGGAACAAATGAACTAATGCAGGGTCTAACACAGGCCAAATTTGATGTAAATCATTTTGGAAATGTCCTTAAAAAGTCTTTATTGCTTTCTTCATTCTCTTTTTATAAGAGAAAAATGAACCTCTTTACCTATAAGGATGGCAATGCAGAGAATTGGAGCAGATTTACAAGAGAGCTTATAAACATACACGTTTGCTTTTGTCATTTACTGATCACACAGCAAACAGTAAATCTTAAAAAAGCGGAGATCCGAAACCATTTAAGACTTTAATTGAAAACCAACACAAAAGTTTTACATCATTGCTCCTAAGAGACGCGTTAAGAAAGTCAAAATGTAAATCAGCTTACGGACCATCCAAGCACAAGTCAGTTCACGAGCGCGACGTGAGCCAGACGGTGTTACTTCTGAGTAACTTTCCACTGTAAACGATTGTAAGACAGTGAGAGTTTGTGTTGCTCTCAAAGCCAGATATGAACTCAAGCAGGACAGCGGCGTTTGCATGCATGTGTTTGCTGCGGTTCGTCAATAATTACAACCAACCTCTTTTAATTCCAACTTCTCAGCATTGTCTTTATGGCCCAACGTGTCTGGCGCTTTCCTAAAGTGCTGCATATTTGGGGTGGAAGTCATAAGCTTTTTTGGCAGGGTAAAAGTGCAGTTTGGAGTTCTGCGATGTCTAATGAGAGCTTTCGGGGCGTCTAAATGGGTAAACACCTGCGTGTAATTGCGCGGTGCTCGGTGCTGTCAGAGCGGAGGAGCCGCCGCTGACAGCTTATTCTCTGCCTGCCACATTTAAAGCGTCAACATGCTCCACGGCGGCGAGCGCTCTCGGCAGCTAAACCGCATCTCGTCGTTTTAACTTGGCGGAAATCTCCCCGCTTTGCCGAAAGTACACGCCGGGTCACGCCGGGCCTGACAAAGACAACACGCTCTTTAGAGTGTAATCTACATACATAACGCCGCAGGCATTATTCACTCGTTTACAAACCGAGAGCGCGAGATGACACGACGGTAGTGGAGTATGAGGGAAGCCGGGAAAGATGTTCTGTTCTGACAGATAAATAACGTTTTAATTGAAGCACAAGCACAGAGTAAAAATACACACGTCTCGTATTTTTCATCTCATTGAACGCCTTCTTGAATAAACAGGAGTTTTAGCACCACTTGCCACTGGTTTGCGACAGTTGATGGTGATAATGTTTGGTTAAAGCGATTATTTATTTAAGATAAAGTAACAGTACTATCCTGTTAGCACAAAGCATGTTTTTTTCTGTTGTTTTTTTTTTAGATTTGCATTATTGTTTAAAGCTGTGCACCATTTTAAGCATGTTTGGTATCCTAAGAACAGCTTGTAAAAGAGTGTTAAGCATTTGATTACTTATTGCTAGCGCAGAGAAATACAAATCCCTCAGTGGCACTTACTATAAAGGAAAGAGAGGAAACTGTACTGTACAACTATTGACTACGTTCATACATTAGCACATAGAAAGGCTGAAAAGAACCACACTTTTACATATATATACAAAAACATTACCTTGCCAAATCTTCCATTAAGGACAGAGAGAGAGTAACTTCATAAGAGCCTTATGGGAAACAGCCCCGTTTCCTAACAATATATCCACTTAGCTTACTGGAAATGCAGTTTGGTTTGTTATAATATCTAGGGCTTTAGCATGCAATTGTTTGTTGTTTTATTATAATGGACATGACGACAGCATGCATATATATATTTATTTTAACACATACTATGCTGACCCAAGCTTTGCTGTATTTATGATGTATATACAGATCTTAAAACTGTCAATATTATACCCTAAAACTTGCACTTAAATATCTAGGTTTTTTTACGGGCATAAAAAATTAACCAAAGTCTAATGTCTAAAGGAGACCCATCTTTGTGTTCAGACTGAGATATTTTGTTCTCAGTAAAACAGTTGCAATTTGTAAGCCCATTTTCATGACAGATTTAAACAGACTTTTTAAATGAACAAATTCACTTATACACAAATCTTCCAAATATCTTCCAAATCACTGACATCGTTTTATGAGGAGCCTCTATAGTTCATTACAAATAAATGAAGCACTTGTTTTACAATCAATAAACGAATAAAACAGCGATGAGATGTCAGTCTGCTGCTGTCCTTTTGCACTGAATGCTAAGTTTCTGTACTGTTTTTAAAAGTACAGTACTGTATTTAGTCATGTGTGGTTCTAACTAACAAGAGCAGAAGTCAAGGCAAAAAAGAAAACAAATTGTGTGAAACAGTTTTCGTGATGTTTGGATGGATTTCAAGTTTGCTTTGTCTGCTCCCGATGTCTCAAGTCACAGACAAAAAATGAAACCTTTATATCCTCAGCAGACATGATGCATAGAATCGAGTCAGGTCACAGGCTCCTGTGTCTGATAGGGATCTGCGTAATGTCCTTTTTTATTTTGATTAAGGGCTCAGATGAATTTGCGGTGTGGCATTTTTTCCCAAACCGTCCACCAGGCAACACGCTGTAACTCTTGAAGGATAACTGCTGGTCGAAAGAAAGAACAAAACCTGCTTCACACCGTGCTGTCAGTTTGAGAAAATGAGCTCAAATGATCTCGGAGGAGAAGATAGACAACTGTAATGATGTAATGGTCCTGCTACTTTTCAGGGCCATTTTTCAAAAAGGAGGGTGAGAGAAAGACTGGGATAGAGAGAGAGAGAGAGAGAGAGAAAGGGGGTTGGGGTGAGAAATGCTAAAAATGAAAAAGCTAAAATCTGTATCGTTAAATCTTGTTGCTCGAATCGAGTCCAGATTAAAAGCATCACAGACTGGTTTAGGCTGGATCAAACTGGATCAGGCCGAACTGACTGGCTCATACTGCCTGGGCGGAGTTGTAATGGATCAGAGGTTTGTGTAGTCGTGTCACTTGTGAAACAGGATTGGTTTAGACAGGCCGGCGAGGATCTTTGGCACCTGGACCGAGATTATTTCTGCAATCATTTCGGGAAAGCTGACCTTTGTGGGCAGGGAGCGAGCCTGAACAAAGAGGTCAAAGGTGAACTGGTGCAACTTCTGAACGATCTGGGTGAGAGAAAAAGGAGAGAAAAGGAGAAACAAGAAAAAAAGACAAAACAAGAACAGTTAAAAACACAGAAAATAATTTTTTTTATCTCTGTGTGAAAGTATGTCATGAAATATGCTTCATAATTATGACCTGGTGTCAATATTACATGTAACACATTTCAGAAAATATTGCAACATTTTACTTTATGATACTGTATCAATTATCATGCCAAAAATGTTTATTTTGGTTACATTTTTACATTTTGTTTGGCGAAATAGTCAAGTCTGAGATGCCAAAATGCAAGAGTTAGTCAATTAATTATTTCCATTCAACAATAACTTCTTACAACAAGATTATGGTATGATTGTGCAAGTCCCAAAGTCTGATACAGATAAAATGAGAAAAAATAAAATGAGAAACTGATATATATTACAAGCATTACAAATACACACTAGACCCACATATCGATATAATGGGCCATAATTGTTACAGATTTTGATTAGGGTGTGCATGTGTGATCTGTGATGGTGTGTCTGATACTAACTGGCTGCAGGGAGTCCATCAGTCGGGTCAGCTGCTGGAAGCGCATGGAGCAGTTGCTCTTTCTGCCATAATTGATCAAACGATCGAGCTCATTTATGTACGTCAGACGCAGCTCATCAAAATACTTCTGACTCTTCAGCCCCTCAACTGGAACTGAACAGAGACACAAATATTTTAACTAAAACATTGCAAACAGATTTTATTAGGTGGAACAAGATTGTGAGTGTTGATGACTGGCATGATACTTCTAATATTAAACTAACAGTATTTTCTACTCCCCTAATCCTCCCCTAAACAATAGCCTTACAGCGCCTTACAACATTTTGCATTTTTAGATACTAATGAAAACACTGTATAGCATAATTATGTTTATTTAGCATATAGCATGGGAACTATTTAGCTATAGTTCCCATGGGGGCTAGTAGCCGGTCCACAGTGCACAATTTCAGCTATTTCCTGGTTGTGAGGACATCTGGTTCACAAATGAGACCTGAGCCACACACAAACACACAGTTTAAAAGACTCACTGATGCTGAACAAAAGCAGGGCCTTCATACAGAGGAACTCTTCCTGCGTGACCTGCAGCAGCACAAACTCCTGCGACAGGTGCTTCATCTGAACACAGTGCTCGTACATACTGGAGATATGCATCCTGCGACTGACAGACAGGGGGCAGATTCACAGACAGAGAGGTAAAGAGACAAAGACAGAAAGAAAAAGGCAAACAAAGAAACGTTTAACCATTTCTGAAAGCTTGTATTAACTTTACGCTCGCTAATGAACATGAACACATTACACACACAAATGCGGTCGGGCGTGTAATGACATCATAGCTCGCTAAATGAAATCAATTTTTCATGCCTAAAATATCATTTTGTCCAGCAGCGTTGGTATGGGATATGGACAAGATGCATTTAGGAAGGAAATCTATTTCAGATATTGGTGAAAAAGGCCATTGAGAGCATGTGAGCCCCCTGAAAAATCCAATCTCTCCTGGGATTGTGTTTGTGACAAAGATCCTCCACACCATAATAAGCCAGCTGTAAATTATAAATGAATCTGGGAAGCATCCAGGACTAGACTGTTATTGTGTGCATGAAGTACAAGATATCTACCCGCCTGACAGAGGGGGAGAGAGACCAGAGAGAAAGGGGGAGAGAGAGAGAGAGAGAGAGAGGTGGAGGGAATAAGGTAAAGAGTGCACTACTGAGGAGTTGAATGAAAAGAAAAATGAGTGTGAGGAAAGATGGATTAGTACATTTACAAAACCAACAAATGGGCAGAAGAAGAAAGTAAAATGAGAGATGTGAAGGCAACAATGCAGAACAGGAATGGGTGGTGACCGACAACAGAACAAGCAAATAATAAGGCGACAGATGTGTAATGTGAATGAATGAGACTGACTCATTGAAGACCAGGTCCGGCGCGAAATACAGCATCCGCGCGTTGGCGTTCTTGTAGGACCTCCAACCCAGAGCAAAGACCATCACTCCCATCCAGGTGTGCTGTATCACTGTCATCTGATCGTCCACGTGCAGATTACGGAAGCCTGAGAGACGGAGAGAGAGAAGGGATATTTGTGGTTTGCTTTTTCTTCCAATACATCACGGTTTGTCAGCTGCCTAGGCGTTATTATTGCAGATCGAGTTCATTTACGACTCTATTTCAGCTGTGCCAGCTCAAGCCATGAATCAGATTTCACCCCTCGTTACATCAGAAAAAAAGCTATATTTATTTGAGGAATTGTGTATATTTTTGGGAATTGATATAAAAGCAGAACTGAGACATGTAGAACACAGCAGTGTACAGTTTGCATTGCTTTCGGGGTGACAAAGAAACAACATACTGAGTGTTGTGAGCACAAATCTGATCTCACCTTCCTGAAAACAGATTCATCATTGCTTTCAGAGCAGATTAAAATGCCAGGCCGAACAGTTTTATTAATGCCATCAATAATCAGATGTCGGATAACTGCAACCAATCAAACGCTGTCACACTATCAGCTTCAAAAAATGTGTTTGTTTCAAGCCACACCCCCTTCCTCTCGCTCTCCCCACGCTATTTTCTCTCAGCATTTGATGGTTCACGCCTGGCGAATTTTACATATGACTGAGGTCTTTCCTTTTGAAACGGCCCTTCATCAAAGCCAATAGAATGAAGTAGTTTATACAAAAACCCACTTAGGCTTCTGAATTCTCTTTGAATCAGACAAAGAGAAACAGAAACCAATATCCAAATAAATGTCACTTGACTCAGCTACATGACTGGCACATATACAGCATATGCAACAACATACAGCTAATAATAACAATAACTAATAACAGAGTTCAATGTCTTTAAACTACCTGGAAGTCCTTTGGCCCACTTCACCACCTTCACCAGTTGTCTCTCTCCCAGTTCATTAAGGCTGGTGAGGAGTGCGGCGGCCGAGTCAGGCTGAGCGTGATCGTGGCCGGCGTTCACCACCTCTGGCTCTATGGCCTCCAGAATGTTGAGGAAAATGTGCTGTGAGTGGAACGTCAAGCTCGGTTTTGGGGACAGGCACTGAAGTGTCTCCGATGGGCCCTGAGCGACCCCCGCTTCTTCTTGACCCCTCATCTGTCCGATCTTCCTCAGCTTACGGGCTGGTGTAGAAAAAAGCAGTAAGTTTAACATTGCAGTAATATAAGAAACACATCTTTGTTTAATTAGCATATTGTTTTCAACACAATGAACCTGGATGCTCTCTGTATGATTTTATTTTATTTCTGCGTCTGAATGTCTCTGTTATAGAGGGAATAAAACATAGAGAATAAAGAGCTGCAGTGCGTCGAGGAGTGTCTCTGCCACATTATCTCCTGCCAGTCAGCTCAGAGAAAGATTCCTGCCCACAAAACACACCTGAGACAATGTGTTTTCCCCCGGCTGCCACTACAATAAAGAACCTGATTGGATTATCGTAAGTGCATTGATGTATTTCAGTAACACAGAGTACGACTACAGTCATACAAAAATGCAGAACATGTGCTATTCACCAAATACTTGAGGGTGTGCATTCTTTCACAAAAAACATCCGCTTCCCTTCCTGTCTCTCTCTCTCTTTCTCCCTCTTCCCCTTTTCTCCCTCTTCTGTAAACTGCACAACAAAGTACAACCACCTATATTCTGAGGTCGCCTCTAATGAGGTGAATAAAGAGATAAATATAAAAAGATATAAATGTGTGTGCCTATGATTTTTAATTAGTTGGTACAGTAGCTCACTTACTGTCTGTGTCATTACGGTGTTAAACACTCCTAGTCTTGTTGCGAATCATAAATCAGAGACACTCATTTATACAGCATCAGGGTGTGAAATGAAAGGCTATCAGTTGAGATGATTTACAACCGCGGAGGCCGCGTTCAATAAGACAAAAATAAAGCTTTAATCATTTGTGAGGTCACTTCTTTAAATGCCTTAAAAGCTGCTGGCTAAGAGGACAAACGCAAATAAAATGACTCAGCCCTCCGAGCCATCCTCTCAAAACTGAGGCTTGCATTCTGCTGACGAGACCCCAGCCTCTCTGCTTGTGGTCTGGAATAAAGTGCGGTAAAGAGAGAGAGTGATATTATAACTCTATCCTGAGGAGGTTCACCAAAGCCTGTGGGTTTGCAGTAAACTTGTGGTGCAGTGCCAAAGATGTTATCTTCACGTTCGCCTCTTTAAAAAGCATAAAAAAAGTTGTAAACCCACCAACGCAGCAAATACGAGGGAAAAAAATAACCGTTGTGGCAAATAAAACAAAAAACGCTCTTGTGAAATGCTGCCTTATGCACCTAGATTGGCAATTGTGGTGGTGTCCAGAGAGCTTTTCAGTGAGGTTGAGACACTGTCCACACCAGCTTCAGCTGCAAATGGACTGTAGACAAATTGAACTCTATTAGCAGGTCCTATAATGCCACATATTCTGTGATGTTAACTATCAGAGCTAGCTTTCAGTTTTGAACAGCAATGGCTTCAAATGCCAGTTTAAACCAACATGCTTCAATGCACAATTCAGTGAAGAGTATTTTTAAAAAAGGTTTTAAAAAGTTTGCTCATGAGAGCAGAGGTATAATGATGTCATCTCTGAAGTAAAACTTGGACAATAAAACTCTGAACTTCACCAAAAAATAACGTTAAGTCATCTGGTGGTGTTTCTCTGAGGGTGCGGGTCAAAAGTAAATGACTTTCTGACAAATCCTAGACTTGAGACTTAGAGCAGAGACTGGAGGAATAAGATGAATGTGTTAAAACTTCAGACACGAGTGAGAAGGCAGTGCTCAGTGGATGCTGTAGATGAGTGAACAGTTTACCGATATTTGAGAGAAAACATTTTGTTTCAGACTTTTGGGTTTCTGGGCTCCATTCAGAACCTGTGAAAAGTTTTGACTGATGTGAACTTTAGCTATAATGACAGATATGTGCATGCAGCTTTGACTGACAGAGAAAGAGTTTTAAGACTTTAACAACTTCTAAAACTGGATACTTGTCACTGTATTAACACTTCGCAGTCTTAAAAATGCTTTACACTTAAGCGACAGCTCAGCGCTCTCAGAGTGAGAATGAAGAATTAACAAATTAATAAAATGTTTAAGCACTTTAAGTGATTACAAAGTAAACATACTGTTTTTAAATGATCTATCATAAAAAATTCTTTGAAAAAAATGTTAAACTTGTTTTTTTTAACTTTTATAACTAACTTTTTTTAACTAATATTTGCAAATTTATGGAACTTCTACAAAAAAAGGTTTTAAAAAAGCTGTTTAATAGTACAACAATTGTGCAAATATTTTCACTGCAAGTGAACCTATATTTAGAATTGATCCTGCTTTCCAAACTATGCATTAAATATTTAGTTACTTTTTAACATTTTTTCCTGTTGTTTGCAACCCAATCACGACAGACCTGTGACCTTTTTAGTCACTGTGGACCGACCAAACAAGCTCATTACTTTTGTATAATCTCTTCACTACTGATGACAGCAATAACAACAAATATGACCACAAATAACTGAAGAGAAGGAAACAAAAAGTGTGTTAGCGTGACTGCGTTAGCGTCTGAGAAAGTGAGGAACTGATACAACATAATTTGCTGTAAATTGATCTGTGGCGCCATTGGACCCCGAAAGGTGAAACTATTCAAATGCTTTCACAAAAACGGAATTGAAATGTTTCAGAGAAGACGTCCGGAGCGTGTCCTCATCCGTCGCCACCTGCTCTGTTCAGTAGCTCACTCAAAGAAAAACAGCTGCACTGCGCATTGGATTTATAACTGTGCTCGTGTGCTATCTGCTGTTTGTTGTTGTCATGCTGTTTTCATTGTTTTGTCAGCGTTTTACAACTGAACATTTACACACCAACAAACGAACCAAAAAGGCAAACAAATCATATTAAACAAACACAATGCACAGTGTAGCTGTATGTAGCTGAAATGTGCAAATTATTTTTTCATTGAGCAGTGTGTGTTTCTGCACAATGTAACCTGTTGAGCTCTCTGTAGTAGATGGGGGATTATAAGGCATACTGCAGGAATATTAAAAAAAATGAAATACGCAAAATGCTTGAACCTCAATAGGGTATTTAAACCCAGAGAACAAACCACAAGCAACAAGACTAAAAGTTGGGAAAACACAGACATGCACAATGTCTTGTACACCTACAAACTTAAGGCTACACACATCAGCCAGAAAAAAAAAGATGTCAGTTTTTTATTTAAGTTTTTTCTCAGCATTATTACAGGAATTTTTTTAGACTATGAGCTTTCATTGCTTTTATCTAGCGAACCTTGCATATTTTTTCCTGTGGCCATGCATTTAGAAAATTCACTGTTTTGTTGTTTTTATGCTAAAAATAGACCCTTTTAGCATATTAAGTAAAATAAAGTCAAGATAAACAAAATAAAATCTGTGGCAGGTAAAATTAATTGCAAGTCAAAGTAACGCTTACAGTTTCAATATTAGAAAACATTTACAAATATTTCACACTTCACACATTTCACACTTATTTATGTTGATTAAACCAGAAACGATTACTGACTAGAAATTTGTTTTTTTGCTGTAACGGCTAGAACAGTAAAAACCAAGAATCCGCTACCTTATATACACATCAGAAACATGTGGTCTGGTTTGGTCTTGGCTATTGTGAATGTTGGAAACGGTTTCAAACCTATTTCCAAGTGTTTTGTAGTTCAATCACTTCACTGCCACATCTTCACTGAAAGATCATCTACCAATAGAAAGGATTTTACATCACTGGCAATTCACCCAGGCCAGATTCATCCCAGGAGCTGATTGAAAGATGCTGCAGGAAGTCTCCAAGAATCCAAAGATGACATCAATACATTTATAGTCCAGTCTTGGCTCAATCAAAGTCTCAGAGCAAGAGTCAAGCGCCCTAAAGAGACGGTATTACTTTGCACTGTATATGACACACACGGGGAAGATGAATGTGAGAACATCTGTTAAAAAGCTGAGGCAGAAATTTTAGTGGACCTGAAATATGATGCATTCTGTCAGGAATGGGCAAAAACGTAATGAAAACAGGGTATGTGTTACAATAACAAAAGATGAGAAATAAATGATTTTAGGCCAAAGCGTTACTGTATGTGTTTCCTAGCGCAGCTCCTGTTAACAAGTAAAAAATGAATAAAATACCTTCTTCATAGATTTTTTTTTTTACTTTAATCGAAACCAGGTTCATTGTTTTATATGTTTAGCATATTGAAGCTGTCTGAAAAATTAAGTTGCTAATTCTTACATGCAAATATATTAAAATTTATCACTCTATTTACAGCTAAATGTGTGACTTTTTTTAACATTTAAAACACTTCATCCAATTCCAACAAAATATGCATAGCATATTACATCATGTGATTTCATTATCTCTGCTGTTAAATTGAGCAATTTTCACTAAGAACAAAGGTTGTGAGAAGTTTGCACACAGTTCAAGTTTGTTTAGAAACTGGAACAAAATCTCCCTGCAACCCACCTAAACTACTCTATACATTTAAACATATATCCATAATATGAGGCAGTTACCCACAGCAGAAGCTGTGCGTTCCCTCTAAACGTATCGACACCTACACAGACCCTGACAACGAAACTAAAGGCTTGAGTTAAACTGTCTCCAAACTCAAGTCAAGTCAGTATCTGTCTGAAAACTCTCAGGCCTTCTTAAGTGAAGTTTATATAATTCTGAAGAGGGATAAGAGTGTAAGTCAAACATTAAGACAGCATAATGCAAAACAGGCCAAAGTCCAGAGACAGAGTGGATCTGTGATGTGTCTCAGTCACCTCTTTATATCACGGCTGACTAAACAAAACGATTTCACCACGTTTTACACTTAAATGAAAAACATGCCCATGTGTCGGGGAGGGCAATGGAAAGACGCGTGTTGCCTGACACCACACACTGTTATTGCGCTCACACAGGCGCACACGCACACACACACACACACACACACACTGTTTAATCGTCTCTGTATAATTTAGAATCGCCGAAGTGTTTGTTTAAAACACCTTAACATAGTAAAAGTAAAGTGTGCAATGCGTTTTCAAAATTTATGGATAGATTTGAGTTACCGTTATTGTGTTGCTCTTCTGTAAGTAATTGTCCCAAAACCCTTTTTAAAATGTGATGGCCTGTGGGCTTTTAAATTTAATGGGGGTATTGACAACTGGCTTTTCTGGCTTAAGTCTCAAATATTTGCGTCTTGCTCCAAATTTTTATTGTTTTTTCTGCTTTCAATTTCAATTGACTGATTTATGTGTTCTGCATGTTCCATTTAACCGCTCTGTTGACTTTTCTCTTGTACGCAATCCCTGTAAAATTACCACAAATACATTTATTATACTTTTAGTAGTATGTATCATTCAACAAGAATATTTTGCAGCCCCACATATTTACAGTATACAACATATTATTAAATGCATGCAAGAAGCTGCAAATCAGTGGAAACTACAGAGATTGAAATAAGCAATAAAGAAAACAAATAAATAAATATATCAATATAAAATAAAAATGTCAGAAATTAGCTTTGCTCTCATTATCGGTTTGTTACGTGTAAAAAGTCATTTTAAGTCAAAACCATTGTTAACCAAAATGATATATGAAGTATATAAATTTAGGTAAAAAATAAAAACTGTCAGCATTATTTTTTTAAATAATTACTAAATTACTAATAAATTACCAAATTACTAAAATTATTTGTCATATTATTATATTTGATATTGTTCAGTCATGTTAAGTTTTAACAGACGTTGTTTTTGATTTTTGTTTCTAAACAGACGTTTAAGAAAAGAAACTTGTGCCTGAAGTTGTGGGACAGAAAGAAGGGTTTTACTGAAGATCATTAATGGATTAAATCATTAGCCAACAAAATCATTAATCTTGTTGAAAGATTCATTCCAAAAAAAGCGTTGTGGTATATTTACAGTTTACAATTTATTTACTGACAAGACTTGTAGACAATAAAGTTTAAGACATAACATTAACTACAAACCTCCACGAAAATTGTTTACAATTTGATGCAGTTCTGAGAGCCCCCAAAACGAATTCAGTCTCAGTCCCTGTCTGTATTGTCTTCTAGTCACTCCTGGTATTTAAGTTCCTCTATTAACTGCTGGCACCTGTAATAAGGCAAATACTTTGCACATATCCTTTGCTGCCAACAGCTTTGTATTTGCATGAAGAAAGCTGTAAAACTGCACAACTGTGTGTGTCTATGCTCTCTATACCAGAAAGATAAGGATTATTCAATGTGTGAAAAGATACAAGATTGCCACTAACAGTTTGCTACATTATCTTTTTCGAAGTCCTTCAGAATCATTTGAGCTTTCAGTCATTTAGTTTTTATTAACAGCTGCTGAAAGGTGTTTTCATCAGACTGATGAGTTTTCTCAGCTTTTTCCTTTTTATCTATCTACTGTTTGTTTCTTCTTGCGATTGGTTTCACTTTCTTTCTCTCTCTCTCTGTCCTGCTTTCTACACACCTGATCTTTTAACCTCTCTCTCTTTAGGCGAAAAAAGAAAGGATTGAGTCAGATTAAGACTAAAGCAGTAGATTTCAGGGGCCTTGGGGAGAGAGATTATCTGTGCTCTGTTGCTTGGCCTGTCTCTAGGACACAATGTCCTGTTAAAGATCAGCAATACTCTGATCATTCTGTGACTTAGAGAGCTTCAACCAATACACACTGTAGCTTGTGTCATCACACACAAATAAACACACTATCTATCTTGGTCAAAGTAATGGGACAGTGGGTCAATGTTCTAACAAATTACCTCTGTTTCTGACATGAAAGATCAGAGCCCAAACTTATAAAATGGATGGTTCCTGCCCTGAAATGTAATTATATTAGCCAGGGTCAAAGCCTTGTGAAATATATATGCCTATATATGCAAACCTGTGAAAGGCACTGAAAATGAACAATATTACTTCTCTTTTTAATGATTACTATTCTATTACTATTACTATAACATTTATTTATATATTGCCTGTCTTGCCTGTTACCGTTCTAAAAATCCAACAAGAGGCTGTTATAGTGATTTTGTTGCAGTTAAAGAGATTTTAACAATAGGCCTCTTGTGGCTTATTGCTGTAATATAACTCAAATGCAGCCGTTCATACAAAGTTTACAAGCTTAGAACAAGAATGCAGGAATAAACGTTCAACTTGAGCACTTGCTAAAATACTATGAAATGTTCTGAGACTTCTCCAGATCAAACACATGGTTTAATTGTATAATTGTATAATGGGTCTGTAAAAGGTGTGGTGATGACTTTATTAACCTGTGATGAGGGGTGCCCTCAGGCAGTTTGATTAGAGTTTACAAACAGAAAACTTGAGTTAGGAGAGACGGTGAGAGAGGGGGAGCGAGAGAGATAGAGAGAGAGAGAGAAAACCAGAGGTAGAGAGAGAGAGAGAGAGAGAGAGAGAGAGAATGTTTCAGAAAATGTTCAGAGAAAAATTAGGAAAAAAAAACTTTGAAGGCTTCATTTACATTGAATTTTCTTATATATTTGTATATATTACCATATTTAAAAACACAGAGGAGAAAATATCTGGTCTTTAAATGTCAAACTCTGGTTCACTGAAGAAACATGAATAAGTTGGAATGATCTCAGCAGAACTTTGACGCTCTACTAAAATCACTGTAGATTTTACTGTTAAAAATAACCGGGATATTAAAAATTAGCCTTTTTTGATCGAGTGAATTGTAATGAGCCCATGTGAAGCTTATGGCTGAAATAGCCAAACCCACATTAATACACACTAAACCTGCAAAGTTATTATTATTATTATTGGACCTAAACGCCTGTCATAAAAATAAATATAGCTGGTTAAAAAACTAAAAGACCTATTAAAACAGTCTCTATTATCTGTTAATACTTAAACTAACACTGATAGGTTTAAAGAGTGAGCTACTTTTATTTAGGGGAATAACACCCAAAACAAACACAAGTGTGAGTACAGCTTTTTGAGTACAGTTTGTTTATGTAGTTTCCTGTGTCACACTAATGTGAATACAGAGGATCGCTTCCACTCATATCATCATCACTCAGGCTCTTATATCTCTGGCTGCTGTCCAGGCTCAGAACAGCAACATGAGACTTAGAGGTTAAGCATTAGCATACATCCAGCATTGTGTGTGTAAAAGATCCTGTCAGTTCACAAACATGATGCCATTTTATGTGGCTTCTATAGTAAAGCTTCTATAGTAAAGTTTATA
>JBAJNP010006851.1:0-24303 GCA_036877545.1 Yasuhikotakia modesta | reverse complement strand
TCCCTCAATGTCTCCAAAGGTCATTAGTTCATAAGCAATTTTCCCCTAAATGTTAGTTGCTGATGAAGCCTGGAAGAAAAAGACTTGCATGCACCAAAACCACAAATATAAGAAAAAAAACTCTCCATTGGGAAAATAAATTGAGGCACGTTGTTTTGGCCTAGAGCTACACAACAAATTTAATTTGACACAATAACAATGATTTCATTTGATGAGAGAATAGAATCCAGACCAGTACAAAATGATCAACATGAGTAAAGAAAAAAAGCAAACAATCACTCCTTATGGTTTGCCTGCCGGTTCAGCAGACTGACCCCGAGTTTTAACTGCTTTAATCTGTTGCATTGCTTTCAGGATCTACGCAGCTACACATGAAAACCTTTGACACTATCCAAATAACAAACTGTAACACCTGGTGTGGATATTTAGTGTGCATTTATGTCTTTTATAGCAGCTATTTAAATAAAATTAATTACGAATGAATACCAGTCTATACCAGTGTGTTCCTGTGTGTTAACATGTTTTGAAAGAGAGAGTACATTGTTTAAGTTAAAATGTGTATTTTGTATTGTACATCACCATAAGAAATTGCAAAAACAGTGTTTATTTCAGGTTTCCTGAACAAAGGACCAAGCCTAAACTCACGCCATTGGTTGAACCAATGTTGCTTGTTAAGCTGGTCAAGATTCTCAAACAAACAGAGTAATGTTTTGATAGTACCTCAGAGAAAGTCTTCACACTTTTCAGGGAAATCAGGGAATACCTAACAATAGCATATTATGGTTATTAATAGGAAAGATTATTTTAATATGCAACACAACAGTATGCAGCCATGTGTTACACTAATAATACGGGCTAAAACTAAAAATAATAATTTCCTGGTGCCAGTGAGTCATATCCAAAGGATGGTAACTTCCAAAATTCCAGGTAAAGGAATTCTAGGAGTGGTCAGGAAGTCCTTTATGAAATAACATCAAAGTGTGAGCTGTGATGAGAGATTCTACATTCTCAAAGGTCCCCTAAAAATGTCAACACATCAACAAAGGGTAAGACCTACATTTTGCGTTAGAGAGGTTTCTGTAGTCAAATTAAACTACTTCTAGGATTTTCCCGGAAACAAGATGGTAATCAAGAAAACACTGACTAGAATTTGTATACAGAATAACAGTGCTGTTTTATGGTGTGATTGTTAATAAATATTACCTAATTATTCTTATACACACGCATAACATAAAAACTCATTAGTTAATGATTAAGAGTGGTTCCATTTACACTTCCCACAATCCATTAGCTGCCTGCATCCAGTGCAGATGACAAAACAAGAAATTCTGTCTATGTTAATTAGCGCAGACAAAAGCTTCATTAGTGCCATTGATACAGAATGCAGGTCTGGTCCATTAACATAAGCGTAAAAACATGAGAATTTTAATGAATCTATAAATAGTAAATAAATGTGCCTTAAAGCTAATGTGTCCATTTTAATTCTGAAAATTGACTTTTACATTTAAATTCTTTCTAGTGTGTTAAATGCATAAATACACTCATAGTCAGAGTGTGTCAGAGCTCTGACAGCCATGTTCTGTAAATATACCTCACACAGTGATGCAGGTTTGAGTCATGGTCATTTCCTGATCCCTGTCATTCCTTCACTATGCTGTCAATATACCAGCTTAAAAAAATACTTGTGGTGTTTAACTTTAGAGTGTTTAGTTTAGCTTTTAACACAATCAAGATAAAGTGAATCCCAGCTGAACAAACACATTGGCTGTAAACAACTCCATAAAAATTGTTATTGGCATGTCTTTCCTTGTGGTGAAAGTTTAACAGTGAATTCACAGAACAGGGAACAGATACTGTGTTTTAAAGCTTTTTGGTATATGGGACCCACCCATATTTGTTTTATACACACATGCATCAGCACAGAGTCACATATGGATCTATGTGGTCAGCTTGTTTCTTGTCCTATGTTAATTTTATTGTTAGCCATATCTGTCACTTTGCTCTGTACTCTGTAATCTATTCTCTTACTAATCGCACAAAGGCAGAATCTAGTTCCTAAACAGTAATTATGATGCACTAGCGTCATGACCACATGGGTATAAAACTGCCCAACAAAGGGTACTTGATTCAAAGCGGTGAATGAAATATGAATAATTGTGAATGAAGCCTTTATGTCTGTTATGTTTCCACAGGAACACCCGGGGGAACATTTGGTTTTGAATACCAAAACTGTTATGTTTTTGTCTTGATAAGTAAAAGACCAGTGCCAGACCACTAAACCACACAATGACATAGAACATAATAAAAAATAACTTGTGCAACAACAGTGCAACAATACATTAACTATAACAAAAATCTTTTTGTGTCCCTGAAATGGTACATGCTCAAATAAATGTTAACACAATGGGGCTTTATGTCGCACTTTTTGTCAAAGTATGTTAACAATACTTAAAAATATCCATTCCCCAACAGAATTGCAAAAATAATGATTCATTAAATGATTTATTCAGTAACAATCCCTCTGTCTTTCATTGGTCAACCAAATATATAGCCCCACCTCCAACCCACTCCATTGGTTGAGTCGGTGTTGCTGGGCTGGACTGCTCAAATTAAGCTGGGACTGGAGAATGTATTATAACACTGTAAAATTATACACTCTAATTTTAAGCAACTGTTAACTGGCATCATAAAAATACCAGTAGAGATAGTTAGACATTTTTAAGTTAGATGTTTCTAAAGTATTTTTTACAGAATCTTTTACACAATTACTTTCACAGAATTGAAGAATTCAAAATTTTTGTACAGAAAAAAAAACACTCTTCTTGCTGAAAAAAGGTTTGTGTTTTCAAAACGGTCAACAGTTGTTAATATCTGTCTAATCCTTTATTTGTGTGTTGTCCTATTCAATAAACTGACCTTTCACCTGAGGAAGCAGTTAGTCAAGAAAGGTGTAAGTGATCAGTTAAACAGGGTTTTCCTAATGAAAATAAGAAAAACACCTTAGAACTGCACCTCTGACTGCAGTTTAAGCTGTTGACAATACGTATAGTGAAATCACACCCACAAGGGCTCGTCCGACAAGCTGGAACAAAGTTGCGAAATATTTTATTTCTGCTGCAACATGTTCACATCATCCCCTGCTGTAGGCGCAGACCTGTCATTTCCACCAAGATAATTTTGCTACTCCTAAAAATCAAAACACCAGTAAGCTGGATTTCTGCACTGGCCAAAACCATTACAAAGTTGCAAACATTCTCCTGTTAAGGAGAAAACCTGAAGAAAACCCTGGGTTTGTTATTGTTAGCCGAGCCAGCTACTGAAATTTAGTTTATGATAGCACAGCTGTCATTCTTAAATGCTCATCTTTGAAAATTAACACTACTTACATTTACACAGTAAGAAATTAGCGCAAACCAAAAGTAATTACACATCAAATCTAGCTAAAACTGGGTGGTGGAGTGCTGGTTTACCTTTCTGGTGTTTATAAGTGTTTATAAAAGATGGTTTATATATTTTCAATACCCCTAACTAATAAATTCTGTATGTAACGTGTCTCTGACACAGCTATGTTGCAAAGTCTGTGGCCTGTTGTAGAAAGGTGAGCCTTCCCATGACCTTTTGCACAGGCAATCACCAGTCACATTTTCTAATGTAAAATCTAAGCAATATTTTGGCACTCTGTGCTAGAAATGTCTGACTGTGTAAAAGACGACCACTTTCGTCTATGTTACTATTAAACACAGTTATGGAATGTGTACATCTAATGAGTGGAAAAATGGGTAAGATCTCAGTGGAAAGAACATAGTAAAAACAGGCCTGTCCAACACGCTTAAGCTCAGGCTAGTCCAAAAGCTGACTGGTGACATTTGACAGACATAAAATGACTTTTTTCCTACAGAATACAGGATGTCAGTGGTATTAAAGGAGTTAACAGCTCTGCCTTGCGGTTTCTGAACTGTCTGTGTCCTCATGTATCAGAGCTTCTTGTTTTAAAGCTATTTTCAAGTAATTTGAAATTTGAAGCTAAGTAATACTGCCACTTTCCACGAATTGGGTTCAAAATAGAGATTAAAGTCAAATCTTTTTGAACAAAATGTCAGTGGATGCTTAACTTTTACAGAATTTAAACTCAAGCTGTTTTATTAAACATTTATATGAGGGGTAGCTATTATAAATGTATAATTAAACCTTGGGGCATGTTTGCCCGATTTATATGATTTAGTTATGAATATTAAATATAAAAATTCAATTAATAAACTACAAAATAATTATAGCAATAAGTTCAAATAAACAAAATATTCCAAAACGGGGACAAAACTACATACAAACATTAAAATAACGTTAACAGAATCTTATTTTGGGGGCTAGCTTTGATTACATTTTCAGACACGATTTTTTCCCTGTTAATGGAAAGTACCTACTGCTGTAGGTACATTTCTGACAGCAGCTCTTTTGCACTCAGGACAGGAAATGATGAATCACAATCAAATGCCTCAATGAGGTAAAATCTGGAGGGCTGAGGAGTGAGATCCTATTGAAGTCAATGGAAAACTGGAGGCATTGGGGAATAGTAATCCATGAGTCTTTATGATGCATGGCGTGTGGATTGTTGAGGCCTTGGAAAGGTAGACAATGTTCCTACATACCGACGTGTTATGGTAACTTCGCTATGCTAGTTTCTTAGTTACTCAGTTTGTCATGCATTTACATTCCAGAAGGCAACAGTGGACAAAAATGCTATTAAACAAACATGTGAATGGTACCTGTTAAGTCACCAACATACCACAGTACCAAAGTGGGAAGGGGGCGTGGCTTGAAATAGGTGTTTTCTAAATGAAATATAGTCCTCAAAAGGGCCACACAGCTGAGAGGCAAATTTAAAAGCTAAAATAAGCTTCTGCCGCTTTAGTATTCATTATTTACATATCTACACTTCCTCTGCAGGACAAAAAATAAGGGACATAGAGAAAGTTGAGAAAGGAACAGCTTAAGCTATTGCTGTAGCTTTCACAAATACAGATGTTTTATTGTGCTCAGGCCAACAACCCTGGAGACCTGGAATCTTTGAATCTCAGGAAGAATGAAAAGAAAGGCAGAAGACAACCAACATCATTTCGAATATCACAAATCTCTTTTGGCAAGCCAAATTTGTATAATCCTTTAGAAGTTTCAGTCAGCACAGGCCAACATCTACTGTCTAACTGCCTCTAATGCTACCTAAATATTTGCATACTCTGTTAAATATTACAACTGTGAGTTTGTCGTTGTGTGCAAACACAAAGAACAACCTAATACAGATCTTACACTTTTTGTCTTTGCATTATGGCTCTGCAACATGTTTTCCCCTCTCATTACCTTTATTTCAGAAGGAGAACTCAAAACCCATTTAGCCGTGGGGCTGTACATTCAGTGGAAGTGAGAAAAACACTGTCAGAGAATTTAACTGGTATTTTGTCTGCACTGGCACCTGATAGCAGACCTTCCATTAACATAATCAAATAATCACAAAATGAACCAGTTCTTTTTTTAACAACAGAAACCGGTTCTGAGCATAAACCAGTTTTCAATACCGATCTCTCTTACTTCTTTACAAAAACCCTATAATTACATCTTTTGAAGCCAGACATTACCATAACTAACTGTTTGTAAATTCTCTGATGGAGATGTAGTACAAACCTTTGGTTGTTCAAATTGAATTTAAAACAGAATGTTTTTGGAATATTGCAATACTGTTAAAATGGACAGAGGCTAAAACTATTTCTCTGTTGGAAATGCATCTGTAAGCTGTGTCCAAATTGCATTAAAATGATACCAAATATAAAGCCAGAGGGATTATAGGTTTTTACAAAACACATAAACTACAACTATAATCTACATGAACAAATCCTGATGATAATCTGACCAACTGTACAGCAGCATGTTAATTCTATTATCTCTGCTCATGTACTTTACCCATAATGCCACTGTCTGGCATCAGAAGGCAGACCGAACGACTTGTTCACCTGGTTACACTGATCTCCAAACAGGATACAGGTATGTATTATATGAAATGTGCAAGGAAACGCAACATTTGTTAATGTTGCGTTCAAGTAAGCATTGTACAAATTAAATTTTAATTAAGACAGCCAACCCTTGTATTTTAATTTAAACCAAGAGTTTTTTAATGTCACACTGCCGTTTGAATTAATTATGGCTTCAAGTTTTTTTTCCACTTCATTTTTATGAGGAAAAGTGCACCTCACTGCAATTTTTTTCTTCTGTTGACCCATTTGACACACAATTGCCCATTACACAATTGCCTAACAGATAAAAAAGAACACACACACCATTAAATTAAGAATGTGTACATGAGATTTTGAACTGCATTTAAGAAAATATGGAAACTGATCATCAAGTTATAAAAAAATGGTGGCATCCAATTATTATCTTGTTAATAAAGGTGAGAATTGCACACATTTTATATTACATTTTTTCATTGTAAATGTGTGTAAAAATGTCAGATGTTAGCAGGCCAGTTGACTAATCAATAAGGAACCTCATATATACAGTTAATCCACCCAGTTAAAATAGCAAAAATATTGAGGATGTGGTTGTATTTAACATGGTCATATCTAGGTTACGTTTTAGCAAAATTGTATAAAATAAAAATATAGGGTTAGTAAATAAAAGTAAAAAACTATAGAGCAGCGTAATCGATTTATGTGCAGAAGACCAAACTAAGTGTGCAGATGAGCACACACATCTGCACTGTGAGTCAATGCAGGACGATTCTGGCACAAAGAGACGCCAGCATGTGAACTCATCCAAGAGCTTCTATCCTCAAATCAACAGCATGTGTTGATCTCCAACATTAATGTCCCATACAAAGCCTGACCACTGTACTGAGGAAACCATTGTGCTTACCCCCCGCACCCTCACCCCCCAAAGTTAACATGATGGCAAACAGTAAAAATGTTGAAGCAATCCCCAAAAATAAACATTATGACTGTCAAACACTTTGAACTAAGACAGATTGTGTTATGATTATTTAATATGTGTTTTTGATAGTAACATAAGTTATACAATAGGACATGTAATTGTAAAAATAATGACTTGACAACAGACTTCCCGAATACAACCATCTAGAATTGGTGCAATAATCAATTGGTTTTGCCCAAAACACATACCATTGTCTGAGCCAATGTTTCTACATTGAGCAAAGTCAGGAGACTCAAACATACAAGCAAAGTCTTTTAACGCTCTTTGAGACGTTAATGAATTATTTGATTTATAAGCTTCACAACATCATCCAGTTTTAACAAATTAATTCCTGCAGTCAATTTCTGAAATCATAAAAAATCCCTTTAGGATATGCACTCAGTCTCAGAAGTTTTGAAGGCACATACATTGTGAGCTCATTGATACTGTCTGTACTTGTGGCTTCCCATTAAGTTTCCCTGGGGATACAGAATAAAAGCTTGGTAAACAGCAATTCTGGTCACAGTTGCCCCACCAAACCATAATTCTTTACAGATCACTGGTTACAACTTATCCTACCAGTGTCATTACGATTTTATGATTCTCTTTAACACATACTTGTTCACTCCCTCTTTTGTATTTATCTTTATATCTTTACTGTTTTACACCAAATACATGCAGTACAAACATTTTTTTGGGGGGATTTTCATTTATACGCCAAAAGAACACCTTAGGAGTAATGTAAAGCAACAATGAAATAAATTATTATGAGACAGGAGCTTTTTCTGAAAAAACCCATTATAATCAATCAATCAATAAATAATAGATGCTTAGTTTTATATTACCAGCAAAGTAACATCAATATTTTCTGTTGTTCACCCCAATTATAGTTTAACCCATGAATAGCCCATCCACCCTATCATGGCTGCTTATCCTTCCTGGATTTCTGTCCTTCAGTTAAATCCACCTACAGTTTCCCTTTCACTTCATTTCAGTTGCTGAGGGTCAAAGGTCACCACCAAGAGTGTTGCTGAGGAAACGTTGTCAAGAAAAGCAGGGATGAGTGATGCATCTCTTTTTTGAACAAACGAATCTTTATGGGGCTATTGGGTGGACACAGAAGGGGCGGCATTAAAAGGCCCTTCTAAATGGGTGGGCATACAGAGTCCTTGGATTTGAACAGTGGGGGGTCCGTCACGCCTGTCCAATGCAACAGATCTGAAGACCCCACACAGAGAGTGGCTTTATAGCCGCTATGAATCACTGAGGCTGGTCAATGAACAACTGTGATGTCAACACACCATGAGCTTTTGACATTCTGATGAACACAATTACACAGACAATTATGTTAGGATTGAGAGCTGAATGATGATGTCACTGACCATGTCACTACATGCCCTACATGCCACTGACCATACACTACATTAGCCTTCCTGTTCCAGGGGAAGGCAAGTCCTGATAAAAAAAAATGTGTACCTTGAATTCACTGTAAGTCGTTTTGGATAAAAGTGTCTGCTAAATGTACATAACCTCAGAGATGCATCATGGTCTTAGCAGTGTTATGAGGTTTCAAAACATACTTCTACAATTTTTTTTCTTCATGCCTTCTGTGTGTTCAACACACTTTTGTTGCAATATTTGATGAGTAAAGCTCATTGCAATCAATTTATTAAATAAAATTAGTTAACTTTAGACCAACAGCGATGGACAAAAGAACAAAATGTCTGACAGTTAAACCTGCTTTGCATTGGATTATCCAACAAACGGATTTTAATTCATTATATTGACACAAAACAAAGTTTTGCATCAGTCTTGCCAAACAGATTTGTTACTGTTTTGAATACTTCTGGTGTGGAGAACATTATCTTGCCTCATGGCATCTGACAGTGGTTGGTAGTTTATAGTTATAGGCAACAGGCTTTTTGGTGCAGGTGCATAACCAATTTTTCAGTCCCTTTTCTATGAAGGAAACACAGAATAAACCCAGACCATGTACCAGCTCCCTGAAAAGGGGCTTGATCGTGATATTTGAGCACATGCAGCACTCTTCATGACTTTACCGTGGCAAAAGTTATGTCATGTCTGAAGGACTTCATTGGAATTAACTCTTTTAATCTGGTGCAATCAAAAGTAAATCTCCCTGTGAATGTAGGTGAAACATACTTCAAATCTATTCTATACAGACCTAAATTCCCTCTGTCTGGGCTGCTTGTAGCAACAAATAACCTAGGAATACCTGCTGTGTTTATTCCCAGACGTCACACCCATTAACGCTGCTGAAAGACTGGGATAGATGCTTTTTGAGACATAATGCTCACATTTACAGATGATTATAAAGATGAATTGCATTTAAACTGGCAAACGCTCAGGTCATTTTTTTTTACCAAACATGAATTATAAAGAATTAATAATAAAAATGTTAATAAATTGAGAATTATTTAATAACGAAAAATGTTAATGTTAATTAAAAAAATGTTGACTCATAAAAAGGCTTTCTTTTCTTTATATATCTGTATGTATTGATGTACTTACAACTAAATGTTTATTTTGGTGTAAAACATACCTAAACATTTTTTTTGTGGATCAGTCACAAATTCACTTTGTCTCATCTTTGCTATTATGAAAATGTTTTCAATTACATCTTGGCATCTACAATGAGCTGTCCAGTTCTCTAGCTGTCCAGTTCTCTAAACTGTCAAATTTGACAACAACTAAGATTAATAAAGTAGCTGAAATCACAATACAATATAACTCATCTGGTAACCGATCTAAGGCTTTTACACTCAAAACCAGGTACAAACAGGAAAAGGCCAGAAAAACAAAGGCCACTGTCACCACTGTCATCACCAATCACTGTCTGATTGATTCCTGACCAAAAACATGTAGGTTAAAGCCAAATCTAGTTACAACATGTTCAGGTTTATTTATGTAACAATAAAACAAAAATAAAACTTCAACAGGATGGTCTCAATATATTGTAATGATGTCTTGGCTGTAAAACAGGTAAAAGGTTTTGGGGTCAATTACTATAATATAATGAATACAATTTCCTCTGATAGACTTATCTGCTTCCAACACACTCCTACAAGGATAATAGTTATAGTTTATAGTTATAGCACATGTTCCATTAACCTCATTTTCTTATATTTGAATTCAATATTTTGTTAATATAATTAAACATTTTAAGTGCATTTGAGGTAAATTCCCTGGTTTGATATTATATCATCTAATGCATGGCTACTGTACAGACATATTTGTGCATTTTGGGCATTAAATGTCCTTACAACTTACTGGGCACAAAGAAGTCTTTGAAAGGAGGGATTTCCTATGTCAGAGTCACAGTTCACCAGCAATTTCCCTCAGTAAGTGACATCCAGATGTAGAGACTCTCATTAATGCAATGTATGGTTTTGTGTGAACCTGTATGTAATTAGAGCCTTGTGTTCTGCAGATTAAACAGCAGGGGTGATGTCTGATCTGGGCTAACCCGTGACTCCATCAGTAACCATCACACATGCTTGTGTTATTTGAAAGCATCAGTGGGTCACAAAGTTCAAAGCAACACAAATAATTTAACCTTGAGCTTGTCAAGTCAGCACTTATTTGGAAACAGTGCTACTGCACCCGTGCTTCATCAAAACTGTACATTTTATGACTTTTGACACATTAATCCCTGCAATTAATTTGCAAGGCCCTTTTACATCTTATAAGCAATAAGGTGAACTGTTCTAAAAGACTAAATCTCACTAAACCGGTCAAAAACTCAACTTGCTTATATTTCACCTCAAAATGTTTATCACATTATAATTTCCATTGTTAATGTTGTTTCAACTAATTCCAATTTACTAAAGCAACAATTTTAAAAACATTTAATCCCTGTGTGATTAGAACATAACAATGAAACAAATAAATAGTCTCCAACCATTCCCAGTTTCAGTTTCTGGGATCAAATCAGTTTCTCTCTTTGATCCCAGGAATCCTGTCTGTAGCCGCTTCCTGTAAACTGAATTTATATCGACCAATAGGTAAGCCAGTGAAAAAGCTGCAGACAAGAGTCTCATGATGAAGAAGGAAGACGCTGGGCCTCTCAAAGAAAGAGGACAATTTATTAGAGCTATTGATGAAGAGACTGTCTGCAGGGTCACATGTCTCTATAGATTACAGGCTAATTCAGCCTTCTCAAACTGCTGCTTACACAGCACATCACTGATCCTGTATGTCTGCTTGGATCCATCCGGAATGAAGTGTGTTCCGAAGTGAACACGCAGCAGTCCTCTGGGAAAAGCTACTCGGGCTTGGATCAATAGCTGGCCGCCGTTATTCTGCTGAGCTAAAGATACAGGGTGTGCCTGCTGAGCCATACAAGCATGGGTGTGTAGTTGCTGTATGTGTGTAGACTAAGTCTCTGTCATCTGCAAGTACACCCTGTTTCTGTCATGAATTTCTCTTAAGCAGGAAGAGTGCCTCTCTTTGAAGGCTGCATTCATAAGCGAGGTCTTTTCAAGGTGAGAGGGCTTAAGTTTCCTACTGTCTGGGCTTTATACACTTTTAAGGTTTCTGTAGACTTACCTGACTTCAGAACATAGTCTTGATTCTGTCTATGAAATTTCTACACCACAAATGTCAATAATTTTTTTTAAACCTTTTCCTGTGGCTGTACTACAAAAAAAGGCAGCAAAGTTCATTGAATGATTTTCATTCTGAAAATCATTGAAAATTAAAAGTTTAAATGTTTCTGTAATACAAGCCCTGGACACAAGCCTCATTAATCGTTGCTTGGACAGTCTCATCCTAAACTCACAGCATTGCCTGGGCCAGTGTTTCTGTGTTGAACTGGCTGGGATGCTCAAACAAACAGCACTGTGTCCAAAAGCAACAGAGGCACAATGTTTATTTACTTATGTTTGCTAATTAAACTATAAAGAAATTACTTTTAGATGGGAAAGAAGAAATGAGTAATAATAAATAAATTGCACACAC
Source organism: Yasuhikotakia modesta (assembly GCA_036877545.1). Lineage (NCBI taxonomy): Eukaryota > Metazoa > Chordata > Actinopteri > Cypriniformes > Botiidae > Yasuhikotakia > Yasuhikotakia modesta. The sequence continues at coordinate 12,366 of JBAJNP010006851.1, read as the reverse complement.
CTTTAACATATGCAAAAGCCAAAAACCATTGTCCCTGTGGTATCTAAAGCGTTTTTTTCAAAGAGCCAAACACTTTAGTTGCACAAAACACAGTCCAGGCAGTCTATTCACAAGATTGCAAGCAGCAAACTCTCTGAATAATTTTACATGCTAAAGCAACGATCTGTATACACTGGCAATGCCAGCTTTGGTTCACCAAACTATTCAAGGCCTGTGGAACCAAACTACTTGGACGTGACATCAATGTTAACAAAAGATGAGAACTAGACAGGAATAACTGATGCCAAGATTTAGAGGAGTCTAATTCTCCTCAAAACAGCAATTGAGCTTGTAGCAATTCAGTTTCTAACTAGTAACTGTAACAAGTTACAATAATCAGCTTCTTTGCTTCTTTATTCTACAAGTGTCTCAAGTGGTAAGACTTTAGCAGAGCTTTCTAATAACTACACAAATCTGCTCTTAAACGCATGACGTCTGTGTGAAAATCCACTTTTAAAGTGTATAAGGTCGTATTTTGGATTCTAAACCTGAATTAAAGCAATGCATTAATTAATGCGGATTGGGTTTGTATATTAGCAACCAGCTAGAAGACAACTGACAAAGCTGTTCAGTATAGATGCAAAAACAGACTGTGTTTAACTCCTTCAAACAGATTTACTGTTTCCTTTATGCAGGCACGGCCACTCAAGGATTAAGTGTTTCGCTCAAGGGCACAGTGGTGACAGTTCATGAATCAACTTTTGGATGAAGTTTGAATCTACAACCTTTCAGTTAGCAACTAGAAACGCAACCCATCAAAATGAAAATACAAAGAGAAACAGAAAAGGTTAAACTAACAGAGGTGCAGAATGGACCATTCATTGAGAACGTTTTAGACTAAACAGTAAAACGATCTTTGAAATCCAGAGGGCACACATGTGGAGTCAGAGTTCAACTGGGCAAAAACCCTTCCTGATGTGCGGGGACGTTTCCAGACCTCGCCCTCCATCTCCATAAACTTCTTATTCTCACTGCTGACCTGCAAACATTGTAATGCATCTTATTGTGACAATCGACATTTCAGACCTACAGTAAAGTTTTAAACCCGGACGCACAAGCTGTACGGTAGAAGTTGCAACAACGGCACAATCACGCACGTTTATGACAGCGTTTAAAATAAATCATAAACGTGCTTTTTGTAAACGAAACAACAAACAAACAAACAAACCAAATAGACATGAGATCGGAAATATCGACGGTCTTCTTTCTTTCTTTCTCTTCCCTGTTCTTTCTTTCTTTCTTCCAGAAAAAAGCGCCATGTTGAGCGCAGCGCTGGAGTTGACACGCCGTGTTCCAACAACAACCAGAAAACTCGACTTACCTTGGCTATGGCTTTTTTATATCTCATTGCCGCTTGTTGAATAAGACTATGTATTGTAATATTCCCATCCCCACAGGGAACGACCACCCGGGTCCTTCCAAAACATACTGTCACTTTCATATTCGCTCAATATTCCCAGTTACTCCAAAGGGAAGCGTTTGAAGCGCGTTGCTCTTCAGGCTGAATCTATACGCGTTGGTAACATTGTATCCATAAAGGTTAAAGCTGCATAAATCCTCATATTTTGTTCCCCAGGTGGGGCCGGACCACCTGTTCGGCGTGTGCTCGTCTCAGCGCGTCTGTCTCGGGTGAAGTGACCGTGGGTTGGGCTTAAACACGCTCAACCTCTGCGACTCTCACTGACTCATCCAATTAAACTAGTCTCCTAACGAGTATCCCACTGGCTCAATTCTCATCCCATAGTATTTCAAAACACATTCTCTTACTCCTACTACCTTCTGTCTGTCTTACCTGATCATTTACTACTCAAATTCATTCATTAGAGACTGTTATCAGTATTACAGTGGTTCTTTATTACTTATTAGAATAATATTTCTTAATAATTAAAGTTATAAGTAATTTAAAAACTTTTTTGGAAAAAAGTTTGGAAAAAGACATTACGGTTAGTCTTTGGTTACAGGGAACATTCCAATGGTTAAGAACACTAGTCATCGAATAATATAGATTTTGAAAGTTACCATTACTTGTTTGTAAGTCAGTAGTAGTTATTCTTGATTACTAGTATAAGCTATTGTACAATACCCTATATATTGCAATACCAGATTGTTTTAATATTGTAACTTTTACAGTAGTAACCAGTATATATTCATTACACAGTATTGCACATATTAGTAGAATATATTGTATGTTTTTAATTGCAAGTATTTATTTATTACATACGACAGTTTCAACTATTATATTAGAAACTATTATATTAGTTTCTAGTGCCAATAAAACTGCTTATCATATAGTCACATGTAAAAATAACAGGTTTATCTCTCTCCAGTGGAGACATTGTACAGATAAAACAAATGTAATGAATTTTATAGGATGCAACAGTTGAAATATTATCTGAGACTTACTGTGTGGTCCATTATAACTTATGTTATGTGAAATGTTCTTATTTCTCTTTGAAATACACAGATTAGTTTAATGCCAAAATTGAATTAATACAATACAACTAAGTTCTTGTGTTGGTGGTCTACCTTAGGCAGATCTTGTACTTGAACATTTAAAATAATTTTTTGTTAAAGTACATTCAGTGTCAAAAGAGAAAATTATAGTCTTTGCTTTCTCTACAATCATAGTCATTATTTCAATGAACCTCTATTAAAGGTTCTGTGTGTGTTGTTAATCACAGCTGAATGGGAGTAAGTGAAACAAAGAGAGACATTGAAAAGAAGTATGTTTAATTTGTGTTAAAGGATAGGAGATAAAAAATAAATGTGTTTCTATGGGGACAGACTTCTGGGTGTATGTATTTTTGGTATCTTTCCAAATTAACATCAGAACCAATATTTTTTCTATATAAAAGACGTAGTACATCATTGAGAGACGATATATACACACTGTTTACACAGATATTCATATTTCATAGAATGTTTGTTTTTAATAAGCTGTTTAATCTTAGTCCTCCCATTAGAATGATTTTTAATGCCCCCTTGTGGCAAAAGTAAGAAGTTGTTCCTGAATTGCATTTCCATTTTAATGAAGATTTATTACTTTCTGTAGCATCCAACGACATCTGCGATTCTGCAACACTTTGGCTTAATGTGAGATGATGTATTCAGCAGAAAATGCTGTTGCTGATGACACACACACACACACACATACGTTAGACATGCTAATTTGGTCAGACATCTCCATATGGGTCTCATCAGCAGCAAATGTTAGTCTCAGGCTACTGCTGCCTGAGACTGGCTTACAAACAACCCCAATACACAACTGCCTCCAACTGTAAAATCCTCTGCAGTGGAACCTTATAGATGCAATTATTTAGTTTCTATTGCAAAAATGAAATGGTTTAACAAAATAAAGTGGTTAAGGGTTCAAATACTGAACAAATAAATAGCATTTTAACATATTTGCTTAAAAGAAGGTACATTTACACAGGATAAATTCTCCAGTCTTATCAGAGGTCTAATAAATGTTGCTTATCCTACACATGGAGGCCAATATGTTGGGGTCACATGACTTAATTCTACACTAAGCCCCGGGACACTTCGTCTGTGTATTAAATTAATCAGGACTTTAAAAAAATTGAAAATACAATAGTTCTGCAAGTAACTGCATACATATGATTCTGTGTAAATTTCATACACACCATAGTGTTGGCGCTAGGTCTTCCTTCATTGGTGGTTAAAAATACCTGTATATTGAAACAACTCTTATGTCACATTAGCTAAATCATCCAAAAATGACTTTATAATAATTGATAAATTCTTTTTAAAACATTTACAAAAAGTGTGTTTTTATTTGTTTATTTGACAAGCAGCAGAATCATGTTTGTCACCTCATATTTGTTTTTATACTTTTAAAGTAAATGCATTTCAATATTTCTTTACTTTGATACATTATAAAAGAATACACACAACAACTGCAACGTGAGAAAAGAAAGCGTGGCTGTTTTTAAGTTGTTTCTCAAACACCTCTTTGTTTTGCTCTATGTGGTACATTTTATTCACTCCACTTTGCTTTCTCATTGGATTACATCTAAAAATGTATTATCCATTTACACTTGAGTAGCTATAGGCATTTTTTCTTCTCTGTTGACGCCCTGGGCGTGGCACTGGTGATGTAAACAGCTTAAAATCAGAAGGGGGAGGGATGGGGACAAAAGAGAGACAGTGTCATTTTATTGATCGTCCAGCTAGCCCAGGCCTTGTTTTAAATGAAGATAGAGGCACCGAGTCCTGATTCGATGCAGTGGTTGAGTGCCGGAGCCAAAGCCAAAAATAAAAACATGTTTACCGCTTTGCAGCGTTTTTTATTTTCTTTTAATTAAATTAATATGTTCCTATGCAACATAGCTGTATTCATCCGAAGAGCTCTGGCTTCGCTCTATGTACTGCTTGTCAATAAGAACCTCAATGCACTTCTTGATCATGCTGATACTTGGGTTAAATCTGGCTTTGGATTGGTTGATTACCTGGAAGAACAAACGTATACAAACAATTAGGCTATTTTTGGAATAGCATATTAGCATACTGCTATGACTATTTTTCCTTGCATTGTTTAATTGTGCATTGAGTACAAAGCGCACTGTACATATTACCACATCCCACAATGCATTGCAGTCAAGCTGAACATCCATTTCCTGTGTGTGGAATCTTGTACTTGACTCATTATTGGATGTCACTGTCAAACTATAACTGGGATTTTAGTTGGAACTTGGATTTTAAAAAAGCTAAACATGCAGTATAAGTTGTATGACATATGTATGCAGTAAGCAGTAAATTAGTTTTCTGTTTCTCTTTAGTTTTCAGTCTTAAATTCAGATGCAGATTGTGTAATGTTGTTCTGTTTAGAAATCTGATTAGAAACTAGTTACAAGAATTTTCATGAACCGTCTTGTAACAACTGACCCAGAAATTACAAACTTGATCTTATTTTCAGCTTGAGAAAAGATTGAAGTTGTGGATGTGCATGTATAACTGACATTCACAAGACACTAAATTGAAATAGTAAATCTGTGTTTAGCATTCTGGCTTATTACATACTGTCAAAAAAACATGGTGCAAAACTGCCTTGACTATATCTCCATGCATGTCCAGCTTAGCTATGCAGTTGTTTAATCTTTCTCTTTAATTAAACACAAAGGAGTTAAATACAAAATATGCTTTTGTGGAATGCCCAACAGTGGAAGTAGGCGGTGACCAAATGTTGTCAATTACAAAAAACACCATTAAACAATTGAGGGGTTTGGCAGAGGTTAAGACACAACGACTTAAAATCAAGTCTGTACATCACAAAAAGCAATCACAAAAGATTTATGGTGCTTTTTGAAGCTAAGTAGGAACTGGTTGCTGTATATCTTTAGTATATATGGACAACAGCTGGCATAACACTTCCAAAGTATACAAACGGAATTTAGACATTGCTGGGCACTAGATGATGGAAAACATATTATTTAATAATCAACATACTAAAAGTTTCAATACTGCAATTTCACAGTTTTGCCAAATAAATGATCAGAAAAAACTACATTTTCATCAGTCTTTTGCATACAGGACTTTTTGGAACTGATACACTATTGTTGCAGTAAATCTAATGTCTAAAGTTATTAAATAAATAAACTATGGCTCCGCACCAGTCAGTTATTGTAGGGACATCAACTTCACATTTTACGGCCTTAAACAACTGAAAAAATGAAACTATTAACTATTAATTTCTTTACCTGTCAGTAAGCCGGCCCAGTCAGTGGTCGTTAGCCAATAAAAGCTGTCATTGAGTTCAGACCTTCTGCTTTCAGTTTGAAAGTCTGGTTATATAAGACTAGTGCTCTATTAGCCGGGGTGTGTTTGGACCACAGTTTATGATAATGTCTCCCATTCCTCACATTTCAGACTGCTCTTATCTGCCTGGGTAAGTATTTGTGTTCCTTGCTTTCTCACTGACACTGACCTGTGCATTAGATACCACACCATTGTTTACAGTACACCTCGAATCAACTCATAACCATGTCTGAAGTCTTTCAGAAACTCTGTTTAGAAACAGAAATTATATAAAAATATAAGCAGACGGGGTTATGCAATCTCACCTCCTGTATAAGTGCGTTGTGTCTCAAAACTTTCCTGGCTTTCATAATCCTCACTATAGCAGCCTGTAAATACATTTTTCTGTCTTCATCCACGGCACTTCTCGTCTGTTCCAGTTCCTGCAGAATGTAAATGACATCACAGGATTTATGCATGTCATCAGTGCCCAATCAGAGTTTGGGATGCAATGAGAACATGGGAGATGACAATTCCATGATAACTGCTCAGTACCTGTGGTGTGTCCTTTTGCATTGATGTTGTGATCTTGAACTTTGTTCTTTTACTGGTGAAACTCATAATTAGGGAAAATGTGGATTCAGCTTCAATTTCCTCCTGGATGACAAAAGATGAATCTATTTAATGCAAATCATTTTGCAAAATCATTAGATTTTGAATTTTCTAAAACTGAGAATTCTATTGCAAATTATGTAGCATCGATTTGGATAAAAGTGTCTGCTAAATTAATAAATGTAAATGTACTACTTAATTTTTTATTAAATGATCAAACTTTAAATGCAAGTAATCATGAAATTATTTTCTCTTAACTTATATGACATTTATTATTTTCTGGCTATTTTCTGAAAAAGTTAGTATTATCCTAAACATATAGATCTCTCAGAAATGCCTTATATCCTCCAGTCTCACTTTCTGCGAGTCGTGACTGATCATTTTGACGTCCAACAGAGACTTTATGGTCTTTTGCAGTTCCTTCTCATTCATCTGCGTGCTGTCCTGCAGGTCTTTGTAGCTCACGGTTTCACTGTTGTTGAATGCGAGTAACACAGCCATCTGATAGGTGGTCACCACTGCCACATAAGGTTTGGACAGATAGTTCATCTTCACCTCACCTGAGACACAGAGAGGAAGGCAGAATTGAGACAGGTTTGCAGGTCCACTAAAGTGACTTTTCTGTCTGAGTAACTCTGCAAACCTGGCTTAAAAATATGAAGCATGTGACTATTTGCTTGTCCTGCTCTGGGTATTTTGTCACGGTCCAGTGATAAGCAGTGTGACAATCTGACTCTTACTGCTGAACCGTGTTAAGGATTTACCGCAGTTTCGCAGTTGAAATGCCAAGTACAGCTAATCTGACTATCATCACACCAGCCAAAAGACATTATCTCACACCCACATGATCTTACACCCGCTAGTCCAACATAAGAAATGCAGTTGGCAGGTTAAGATACAGTACATTGAAATCAAACTAAATCTAGTTACAATTCTGTTTGTACAACCTACAGTTTTAAGAATATGTCGGTAATGAAAGCGAATGGCGTTACCTGTGCAGAGATAATGTAGCCAAGTTAACTTCCGTCCACTGAAGTGCTGATTATAAAACAACTCAAACTGCAGCAGAAAAGCATCAGTCAGTTAAATCACCTACTTTTATAATGCAATGAAAGAGGATTTAACTTGTTTGGGTCCTAGTACATGAAGTTTTGTTCTTAATCATGACATACAAGATTATGGAGCATGTTGCCATGTCAACTCACCATTTGTACACTCTTCTCTAGCTCCTGTGGGATGGCGAATGTGGATGAGGGAACATGGGTGAGGGGCCATGCGCCAGCCTGAAACGTAAACAAGCACATAAATGCATACAAACTAACATATAATAAAAAAACCTAGACCATCTTAAAGGGGCCATGTTTATTTATTTTCATATGTTAATGGGATTTTGACTGTTACATAAATTCTGTAGTGATTTCTTAAAGACGTTTTAGATGGAGTGGTGGGGGAACTTTGCATTATGGGCTGCCATTATGATAGGCTGTTGCTAAGGTGTTGCCATCTGGTTTGCTGATGTGTTCTAAAAAATTTTAGTTCATTGTTTCATAGTTTCTAGGGTGTCCTTGGTGGTTAGGGTGTTCTTGGTTATTATAATATAAAATATGGGGGTCCCTTTTCAAAGTTTTTTTTTTGCCCATTTTATCACCTAGCAGAGAACATAATTTTAAAAATGAACAGCATAACTCTTCACATTCCTCATCACATAGGAACATTTTCTCTCACCTGTAATACGTAAATCTGAAAGCTGATGCCCAGGTCCACTACAGTCTCTTGGGTTTTGATAAAGTTGTTGAATTTGTTGTTGAGGTCTGTGCTGACGCTCATGTCAGTGTACATTCTGTGCAGTTTGCTTGTGAATTCATAGCCACATGCTTGCTGCAAGTCGAAGGGCGTAAGAATAGATAGAAAAGAGAGAGAAATAGAATGAACAGTTGCTTGCTTTCATTACCCCAAACCCTTCATCAGTGTTGTGTGCGGTTATGCATAATGACAAAGCTGTGGCGCCCACAGTGAGAGAACACTTGATTATGTGCGATGAGTCACATCTGTGAACTTTTACGCAATTTTCAAAAAAGGCTGCGGTGTGCATGTAATGTTTTACCTTCAGTTTGTTTATCATGGCTTCCTCCGAGTCCATGGATAATGAAAGTCCATGTATTAACCGCTTTGCAAGCATTCTGGCGTAAAACTGAAAAAACAAGAAAAAAACGAAAGAAAAACAGAAATAGGTCAGAGTTTCTTACAAAGTTTAACCAAAACAAACATGTAATCCACAAAGTTCTCTTATAGTTCAGTGCTATTATATTATCAAAATTATTTGGAAAAAATCAGCTTTTGATTGGATGCAAAAGTTATGCAAGTTTGAGTCCAGCTTGCAACATTTCATAATGTTGTCTCCTCTCTAAGAGAGGAGTTTCTCTCTAAAAAAATGTATGTGCCCTTATTACTGTGAGGGTGAATAACAGCAACAACAGACTAAAAACTGCAAATCCAAAGTATCACCTTTTGAAACACATCTTTGTCGTCGATGTATTTGAAAACTGTGATGAAGCTGGTCAGTTTGTCCTCCACTTCATTCTCAGTCATTCCCTTTGCAGATTTCTTCAGCAGATTGTCACAGTACTTGGCCAGCTGCATCAGATCATTAAAATAACATTGAAATGTTAACATGACATGACTGAAATAACATGCCTGTGTATGCCTTCAGCTAAGGTTGTTAATAGCAGTAGATAAATACTGATTACACACCAGTTCGGGTGCTTTGCTGATGGATTTAGGCTCTCTGTAGTTCACTACTGAAGTCAAAGCCTGAAAGGGAAACAAGCAATAAATCACAAACTTCCAAAAAACCCATATGAACTCAAGAGCAATGCGTCCTGATTTCAGATGCCCCCTATTGGACAAATGTGAAATGTTTTTGTGTTTGATTTTTTAAAAACATTTTCTGAGAAATTGAGTGTTGAAATGAGATACATTTTTCGAATACTATATGGTATTCAAAAAAAACAGAACAACAACTGATATGTCTGAACAAACAACAGACAAAACAAGCCTGGATGACCTACTGTCCCTGCCAAAATTCAGCGTGCATCCAACGGACACTTTGCTATCCCATGAGGCCATGGAACCAACACAAAGGTCCTGTCAGATTTAAACAGCCAATACAGCAATGCATGTCTAAAATGTTTTCTTACCACTGCTCTGCACACTTTACAGCAAAATCAAATTAACTAGGTCTTATACAGTTCAGTTCATACTGAACAGTACATAATTTCAGACGCAGTATTGTGTTTTCCTTTGGTTGTTTTCTTAACTAAGGTAAGAGTATGAGAAGACAAGTCTAAACACATATAGTGCAGACACACCTTCAAGTATTACAAGAGCTGCACTGTAGCTTCTTACTAACTTTCAGAAGCAATAAATGTCAAACATTATGCCGTCAGACACTGCATTAAAGAACATCAAAGCTTGGTGAAAATATATGATTTAGAGGCAGCTTCTAAATTATTTTAGACATTGAGTTCTGGAGCAATTTCACAGAATACTTTGAAGTTCTATAGAAATACCAAGGCATCTAAATATGGTAATCATTCAATACTATGCTATTATCTTTCATACCATGGTACATCCACAGAACCCCTTTTGTATGGGTAATTGTGTTCCTTGTGATCTAAAAACCCTTTGATCTAAAGATTCTTTCGAATAAATTGCATTGACAAAAGTTGGTGAACTTCTTTTGTAACTATTTAAGTTGGCAGTATATTATTTTTGAGAAGAAAAATAGACACTACTGTAAATATATCCAGTATATACAACAGTATACAACTCTTGCTTGTGTGATGAAATCGTTCTTATACATTTGCTATTGTTTAATGTCTGTCTAAACCTCTGACTGGTGTTATATAAACTTTGTAATGCTTTGTAAACCCATTTATATGAAATGTAAGCATACCTTATCCAGAGCACTCATAAAGTGTTGGTCCCCATTCAACACTGTGTTAATCAACTGAACAAATTTACTGTGAACCTCTAACACTGACTCCACAAACTGGGTTGGCATCTGCAGGACAAAGAGAAACTTTTGAACTATGACATTTCAATAAACATTTGTGTCTTTTATTATTTGTGTATTTTATTATAGGTTTCTATTATGTGGTGTATGTAGTTCATATGGCAACAACATTCTTTAGCTGTGATTATATTCTACATTACACCACCTCAATGTTTAATAACGTGTGTATATATATAAGGTGTATATAATATACACTGTTTCGACTCAACCAGTATGTTTACACACAGATCCTCAGGTCTCTTACATTTTCCTGAGAGAGGTTACTGGTGGCTCTGAGTCCTTCATCGTGGATGTGAACCTGGAGTTCTTGAATCATGTGAGGTAAGCCGCTGGACACGGCCCGTAGTAGCGTGTACATATTCGCCATGTCTGCAACCAAACACAAGCACACTTCAAACTAAAGCATGTTAACTACGTGACACTGGCATTTGTCACATTTGTGAGTTGCGAGTTTGTTTACATTTAGATATTTCGAACATGCATTATCCAAAGCAACTTACAGTGCATTCAAAGAATATATTTTATCAATATGTCTGTTTCCTAGGAATTAAACCCACAACACTGTAATTTGAAGGACAATGCTCTGTTAGCAGAGCTACAGGATTTTTTCAGGCATTTTTTCAGTCTGCACACACATGCACAAATCTGGTGTAAAAGCCAAACATAAAGTTCACACATAAATTGCTGACCGTCTCTTTTCTCCTGTCTGATGATATTTTGACACTCTCCATGCAGGAACTGCAGGTGATCGGCCACCATTCTCTGCTGACATTCGTGGGTGACTTTGGCGTAAGAGCTGGGGTGAAGATATTTACGACATCTCATCTCCTCGTCCTTCAACCGACCTAAAACCTGCAGCCACAGGAAAAGGGCGTCGGCATAACGTATCATAACGTCAATGGTTTATACCATGTTCAGCCAGATGTTTTAACAGCAAAAACAGTCAACAAGTTAAACTGTGTATATCATCTTACCTTCTCCATATATTGAGAGCAGTTGGACTCCTGCAGTAGATTGGAGGCTTCCTGTTTGTAATACTCGCCAGTTTTTGTCAAAAAGGGCCCCTCAAAAATTTCCTGATAAAACTGGAATACAGGGAAAGAGGGTGTGGCCTTCAAATGATATTCATGATACACAAACTCAAATCATACAAAATCTTCACTAAATGAATGGCAAAATAAAAATGTTTACATGTGTAAATGTGTAAGAAATGGACTAGAATTCACTAGAAAGTTCACATTTGCTTGAACTATTCACATAAACTATTGAGGCTTGTTTGAATTACTGTAAAATACAATCATCTTGATGCCGACACTCACCTTTAGAGGAAACTTTTTCTTGTACTGTTCAACATGAACAAAGGAGTTTATAACCCCATGGATTACTTTCTGATTCGGGTCCTCTCCACATCGGTCGCTATGGAAACAACATCGCAATTGAACACAACAACACAAAACCTGCTGTAATGATCCAAGAAATGATACAACTGTAATGATGGAAGACATTATTTAGGTAATAATTTACATGATGTTTGCAATCAGTAAAATTATGCAATTTTACATCCAGGATTCTCAGTCAGGGCAGGTCATTTTTATGTCTTTAAATAAAAGCTGTGCATGTGCACAAACATCAACTTTATTGTGTAAAAAAGGTTACACATTTACAATAGAGCCCTAGCAGGCTAAATATTCAAAAGCAAAAATACAGAGCTTGTAGTTGTATTAAGCTCAGTTTGTTCTGAACCTGAAAAAATTCCTTCAAGATTAAAGTGGCACCTACTTTTTGATCTCTTTCAAAAGCATTCCGATCAACATCGGCTGCAGCGGCTCGATCATTAACTTCCGCCACATGTCGAGTGCAAGCTGAGAGAACAACGCAAAAATAAT
>JBAJNP010006850.1:0-24303 GCA_036877545.1 Yasuhikotakia modesta | reverse complement strand
AGGTTTTGCCATGTTTAACAGCATCTGAAGGAATAATTCACCCATCAGTTCCTTCAGAAATTATTATTTGCTGAGCCTCATGTCATTTCAAACTCACAAGACTTATTTTCTCAGCAGAATATTCAAAGATACTTCACACAGTTCACGTCTACACACTCATTTTCATCTGTCTGTATCAAATAAAGAGCAATATACTGTAACTGTATTTTCTCTGGTTCCCTCAGAGCGTGTTTGGTGATGGAGAGAACTCTAAGGTTCGGGTGTCAGAGCTGGAGGAGGATGTCAGAACCCTGAAGAAGATCAATAAAGACCTGTATGAGTTCTCCACTCAGCTCCTGACCAAACCCAACTAGATGACCCTTCAGATCCTGGAGGTCAGAAGAACTCTGTCAGTTCAAGACAGTTCAAGATTGGACTGAAGCAACACCAGCCTCAGGTCATTTCTGGACTGTTTCAGTGACCTAAGGACATTATTTTATTTTGTGCCGGACTAGTAAGGTGTGACGTTTACTTTTTGTATTATTGTAGGCCTGAGCGTGATGTACTCCGTTTCTCATGTACTTTGCTTCATAAACCTCTTGTTTATGTTATGTGAAATGTTTACGTTTGTTACTGTCTGTCATGTTATCAACACTCTAATAAATCTAAGAAAATAATCTTTTTTTTTGGTTGATTAGCAATTGAACATTGTGACTGATGCTTAATTCATATATTGTGGTTTTTCTCAGGACATTTTGGGGGAATTATAAGGTAACTTCACTTTTTTTTCAGAGAAAACTTACATAGTAAATCCATATTTAGACAGACTTATTTCTGTAGCACAACCTTGTGCTCTAATCTGTTTATATGTCCAGTGGCAACTTTCCACATGGATAATCAACAAAGCCTCATTTTAAACACTGCTTCATTCAGAGCCTCCCTCCACAGGCGGGTACATCGCGTCCTGCTGTTCATCCTAGAAGTTATTTCCTCGTAATTTGCAGGCGGCCAGCGAGATCAGATTAGCGGCCTTCATATATCCGCATGCCGTGTTCAAATGACGTTTTCGATCTCACACCCCGTGCCTCCCTTCAGCTCCTTAGTGACATACACTTTATAAACACCTTTCCTCCCCACAGCATCTTACGTCCCATCCGTTGTTACAGGAGTAAAGCCGTACAGCAGTAAAGCTGCCCTTGCCGTGACCCCCTGCTAATGTCTCCCAGGATTCGAATTCCAGAAACATCCACGGAATCTTAGAGCAAAAATATTCCAGCCTTACAAATGAAATAAACGACTAGAAAAAATTCAAAGCAATTAGCATTCTGTTGGCGTGCTGTCGTGGAAATCGGGAAATTCTTGATTTTTATCGAGTTATCTCATTTAGACCATGTGATGAAGATAAAACATTGAGACTGTCATCGTCTTAGGACAGAGAGAGAGAAACAGAGAGAGAGAGACACACACAGATAACAATACAACTACCTCTCTACGTTTCCTCTTTGAAGATTGTTCTACTTCAGCTGTTCCTGTTCACAAGAGGGAAAGCGTTACACACACACACCTCTGTGTGGAAACTCATTTCCTCACCTTGACAGAGTCATTCTGTTCCCCTCAGCTGTATGGAGCGTCGTGAGCAGGGCTTGCTGAGGAGTAAATTTGGCTTTGTTGGTGTTTTGTCAGTGTGTTCACACATTTTTAATGAGTCATTACAAAATGGGTTGATTACATTATTTCAGTGCTAAAATAAATGGTATAGTAAACATGCTATGATGTCAAACACCTGTTTGCTGTGTGTATTACAGCATGGAGCTCTCACACACACTAGCTGAAAAATGAAGCTATTAAAGCATGACTGGACTTTTGTCTACTAAGATGTATTTATCAGCTTGATTTTTGTAGACAGGCTTAATGTATCCTGATCATGCCAGTGAAAATGTTTATTGATGTATTTTCTGAGTATTTTTGTTGTGTTATTGGAATAAATGCACATTTTTTTTCCAGTTGTTTTCCTAAGTCTCTTATTTTATAGCTGTGCTATATTCTATACAGTATTTAGGAGGTAAATTAAGTGTTTTTTGTTTGTAACACAGTCCCAGACAAAGCTGATGTTGTCTTAGCTGCCTTTAGCACGTGTTTTGCTTTCACAGCTTGTTGCTTTACATACAGATTACTGCAGCATGTCTCTAGAATTTAAAGAGCAGTTTGCAAGGCGACACAGATCTTGATTACAATAGATTACACACATTTGATGGCTCTCAGATCTGCGCTGATTGCTAAACACGTCCAGCTGTCATTCTAGATAATTGTCACTAATGCTTCTAGATCCTTGAATTCACTTCGGTGTCGGACGGCTCTTGCATGCTGACCAACTCAAGATGTTTTTGGTAAGTCCTATGCAAATACAGCCCTAAAATATCTGAAGAATAATAACTTTAAAGGCTTTCTGTTGAACTGTTAATGGTGCTGAGAGACGACCCATCCAAAATGATGGGAAATATATGTTTGTATTTGTCACAGCAAAAGTCTATCTAAGTCTACCACTGAGAGTTTCAGTGCCAGTTTGTGTCCTTATTTACAAACATTGCTTATTTTATGGTCAAGAGATTTATTGCCACATGGGGTGGAATTCGGTTTGTTCTTTCTTTGAAACATTAAATATAACACAGTCCAGTCCAGGAATCCACATACTGTATTTTCTTACAAAAATCAATGAAAATAAGATGAAGAAACTGAATAATTTCAGCAATACAATACGCAATAGTGTTTCAGTTATAGTCTGCTTCCAAATATCGATTTGTATTTTTACTATTAAGTCCATTTCTATACGCATAAAAATCACAATATATTTTAAGAATATTACTAAATATTCAAACAACCCTAAAATGAGTTTGGGGTTCTGGACGACCTCTATTTATCTTCGACTTTTTCTGTATAGTTTGGGTAACTATTTAGATAAATTTTGCAACTCTTTATTGTTTATCAGTTAGGCGAAAGTACTTTTTTTAATAACATATAAAAAAAAATAGTCACTCAGCAGATAGTTCTGTTTACACCCCCTCATGCACCAGTGCTACTGTACAGTCCAGACTCTTGCCTCTTATATGGGATTTATTTTAGGAGAATATTTTATCGCAGTAGTTCATGTGTCCTATTTCAAGTTCTTAAAACTGAATAAAAAAGGTCCATAAAGTGGATTATGTGTAACTGGTGTACAGAGCAAACAACTAACCCATGAGGCTCGGCTAACGGTCTCATGATACCACAGAGACAGCTGTTGTTAAAACTGAAGACTTTTAAACCATCACAGGGGAGCGTATCACAGAATGAACCAATCACAGATACCATCACACAGCAAATAAAATTGATGTTTGCTTTTAACTACAGAATTGTCTTCCCGCATGAGGAAAAGGGCACACAGCAAGCTGGCAAAAGGGGATTTTCTTATTGTTTGGATAAGAAAACTGACAGTACAGACTAATATGAAGTTCAAACTGATCTAATGCAAATGCATAGCATAGCTTTGCTGTGGCTAGAAATCACTTCTGAAGATGAAAACCTGATGTGTCAGGCTGTGACTTTTTTAGGCACTGAGCCAGATTGACTAAAATTATGTCTTCCACACAACAGAATTTATATATTTGAATATTGTTTTCAGAATGAATTCAAGAGGTCTGTAGTTTTTATATAAGAAAAGAGATTGAATAGAAATAGAGATGGAAACAGGAAATGAGAAACGCAGTGTAGAATTTTGAATGAATATCCCCAATTGACTTTGCGTTTAAAGAGACGAATGGAGTCTAAACACAAAGCTAATAAGATTGTAATGATGGCAGCAGTATCAGTTCATCTAAACCAGCTTTGAAGAATCTAAAAACATTAATTACAAATAGCATTTAAAGATTTTCCAGCACAGTTACCCCACCTGCATGAGCTGCATTGATATTTCTGGGGTCGGTCTGTTCACTGTAACTTTGTTGTCCTGTGTGGCTCATTATTTTGTGTTCACCCTTTATTTCCTGCCGGCTCTGTAGCTGCAGTCACTGTTCACCAGGTGTTTACATTGCTTTGGTCTCAAGGTTTTTGTCTTGTTAGGCACTCATGTAATGAGGCAGAGAATCAAAAAGGAAAGACTTGGCAACAAATCCACATTACAGAGATTTGCCATGAGATTCTCTGGCCCAGATCCAGATTCACTAAGAACTGAACTATGATTTTTAGGCGATTGGCTGCAAACTGAAGACAAAGAGGAAGATTGAGAGAGATGGAGAAAGGGGGAGTTTTATTTTTTAAAGTAAAAGGTTTGGGGCCTAAGAGAAATGGGTATAGGAAGGAGCAGAACTTCTGATTAGAAATAGGAGTAGGTACAGTTAGCCTAGCGATGAGCTAGTGCATCAATACAGCCAGAAGTAGTTTTGGTAGATCGTGACGCTAGCAACCCCATGGTAATGGGTTTGAGTTTTGAAGAAAAACTGGTGAAATGTTTACCTTGTAGGTTTTTTTAAATAAATTGTTAATGTGAAGACTAAGTAGTTTCTGTATCAAAACAATGTATAATAATTTGTATTTTGTAATTTTATGAAATTCATATTTTTGTTCATGACATTTTCTTTTAAATTCATGGAATTTTCTTTTTATTTATTAGCATGTTTGTCCCTGTGATAATGTTTTATTTTTTTATTTAAATTATTTGGACACTTATGAGTTCCAGTACATTGGATAAGAAATATCCAACCAAACACATGATTTGTTATCAAATGCTCCTCAATGATGTAACGTATATAAAATTAAGTCGGCACCAAACTTTTTTCACTTTTTGTGAAACATTTAGCATAAGAAGTGTATCCTGACCATCTGTCTACCATAAACCCACCAAAAATACATTTTGGGGCTGCTGTACATTTATTTTTAGAGAATATATTTTAGCAACTGGTATTATGCTGATACCAAATAACTGTTCGCACATTTTAGAATATTCATGACTTGCAGGATTCCCAAAACGCTTAAATACCAGACGTGGCTGAATCATCTGACAGACTGTTTATTAGGAACGGAGGATTCTGACAGATGCACAGTCAATGAAAGTTTTCAAACAGAAAGAGAGAGAGAGAGAGAGAGAGAGAGATAGAGAGACATTATTCACTGTCACCTGAGAGGATAATGAACAGACTGCAAGTCTACATAGGTGATTCAACAGAAGAAATAGAAAATGACATCTCTCAGTCAGTCAGTCATTTAAAAAAATGGACATTTAAACAGTTGAAGGTTGTGATTCTTATTGCTTCAGCTGTCTGGTGTGAAGAGTGTTCAAATGACCTCCCATCTTCATACGGTTGCATTTCACGCTCATGTGGAACTGCACACGGCTGAGGAATGTTGACAAGACACCATGACATTTAAAAGCTGACCACCTTCCTGCATCGACACTCTATCTCAAACGCAACACATGTTGGGAAATGAGATCTTTTGAAGAAAGATGGTCATCTTTGTCAACTTTAAGACAGGAAGCTGATGATATTTGCATTGGTTTGGATCTTACGGTCTCAAATCAGACCACAATCCAATCCACAATTTCTAGCATAACAAAGGTCAAAATTACCTTAAACGATAGTTGGCACTATATGTGTACGTTTGCGCTACATGTTTTGTTTTGTATCTATTGTTTTTTGTTTTATTATCTGTTTGCATCCTGGGTGCAAACTCAGGTTCAATTCTCTGTATGTTCTGAACACGTGAGAATATACAAGGATTATGCAATTTCAAAAGGCTATATATGGCTATATATGTGATATATGTTTGAGAAAATACTGTCCTGTCTATTACAAGACATATTTAAATGGACAACTTGGTAGATTGATAGCTCCTTCTTGGTCTGATTCTGGACTTGAGGAGTCTGATGTGTGTTGGTCTTGCTGTAGTTGTGTGACTAAACCATCTGCAGTTCTTGGCCTGTGGTTGACGTGTATCTCATCTGTTTGATGACAATAATGCAGGTTTTAAATTGACATGCTTCAGTCACACTCAGTCGTCTTCTGCAAATGACTTTTCTTGCAGGTCATTCATGAAACTCATTTCTTCAAGGTATTGATACGCCCTCCTGAGACTCTTGAAAAAGCTCTTGAAAATGTAAGAAAAAAGATTTGTGAAATCAACAATGACCCAAATGAGCGCCCCACGCCCAGGCAGTTATCTGTGTGTTGCAGGTGCGATTTACCCGCCGTCTAATGTCTGCATATTTGTTGTGGCTTGTTTTTTCCTGGTGAGATAAGGCCCTTTGTTTAATTGGTGCTGTCCTAGCATCACAGTGCAACCTTCCTGTTAATCTCTGTGGGTTTACCTGTGCTGTTAAAAACACAGGCAGCCCAGGTGTGGTCCAATGGCCCAGCGCTTAACTGTGATCAGAACACAAGATGCATGTATTAACCGTGAGCCGGGCCTCTGAGGGGAACGTATCACGCTCAGATCGGTAAATACGGTACAGTGATCAATACAGTCTCTGTGAAATTGGCTGGAGTTGTTGCACCTTACAGGAAGCGGTTTATGTGACAGCTGCTACAGAGTGGCTGCTAATGAGGTTGAATGTTTGTGGAAGCTTAGCCATGTTGCACATCAACCAACCCTATTATGTACTCTAGGGAAGCCTTACTGTTTAAAAACACACCATGTAACGGCTATGATGCGTTTTGTGTATTATCATGTTGTTTTAACTGTGTTAGCTTGGTATCCTTGTGGATTTGCTTCTTAAAGATGCTGTGACAATGTGTGGAAACTCGAAAGCTAAGCTGTCCTAGTCTTCTGCTGGTTCTTGGTGTTTGAAGAACACGACTCGCACCATCTTGACAGAAATAGGATAAGAATGTAGTGGCACGGCCGATGCTATTGTCTACCCTCAAACAATTCAGCATTCGTCTATTATATCACTAGGTTATACTGCAGCCGTTCTCTCTTGAGTTATTATGAAATAATAGATATTGTGAAAAATGTAGCCTTTGCTGACCCTTCATTCGAGTTTGTGAGTTTAATAACTAGCAGAGAAATATGACCAGCGGCTAAATTTCTCTGCATTTTGATTTAGTTAACCCTTTGTTGCCCTATATTAATAAATAAGGAAATTCTCAGGTTATCTTCACATTCCAGGTTATTTCAGTTCTTTAGGCGTTTAATGGAGTGTGATTGGACAGGGCTTCAGTCCACCTCCAGTGAATTCCATTTGATCTCATGGTTGGCCGGTATTAAATCCTTAATCCTCAGGTCCAAACAGAACCTCACCTACTGCCACAGATCTGTAACTGATACAATCGTTCTCTCTTTTTATCACAACTTGATTCTCTTATTAATTGTAGACATTCATTTTTAATGTACTGCATGAAAATTAAATGAATACATTTATGAAACAAATCCAAACACACAACTAAAGTGTGTGTAGACTAAAGACAGAATTTTAGCAAGTGGAAAATCGTCAGACATTTCTGAATATGTTATAGTGTCTGTTTGAGACCTGTGTACGATTTTCTTGAAATAATTCTGAAACGTGGGATGCAATTTCAATCTTGTTTCTAATAAGTTTTCTTGTAATCTGTCCTAAAATTATTCATATAGTAATGATTAAACTTTAATAAACCTACTTTCGGGATGGAAAGCACTTATAATGTAAGGATTTGCTATGTACGGTGTATTTTGTACACGTTTCTCTCGTGCCGTTCTTTAATGAAACCGTTACCGCCTCTCCGGCGCTTCTTTGGGTGTGAACGCACCGACATCCCCGCCTTTCCCGTTCCCCCTCCTCTCCCAGGCAGAGTATCACATTCACACAGTAACTCCACAGATCACTCCTTATACACCATTCTGCACACAAAAAAACAATAAAGGACATTATAGAAAAGACCAGAAAACAAGGCGAGCAATGCTATCTTCTGACAATGCCTCATCACCACTATTGAGAGTGAAGCAGGATGAATTTCATCTTCTACAGATTCTTGGTATACTTTTATTTGGGATCGCAAATATTCCTTCTCCATACCCTGTTTATCCAGCCCGCTCATTCTCACCCGCAGCCCTGTCACATCCTTGCGCGGATAGGACACACCGTGCGCCTGGGTGCCCT
Organism: Yasuhikotakia modesta; assembly: GCA_036877545.1. NCBI lineage: Eukaryota > Metazoa > Chordata > Actinopteri > Cypriniformes > Botiidae > Yasuhikotakia > Yasuhikotakia modesta. Next base: position 16,220 of record JBAJNP010006850.1, on the reverse strand, counting down.
CCTGCCTCCCCGCCAGCCGGTCCGTGTGCGGGCGGCTCTCAACCGCGCCCTCAGCGGTCTCACCGAAAACGGGAACAACTTTCTACCGTACAACTTGACCCTGGACGTGGTGGCTCGGGAAGCCCCGAGCGGAGACCCCGAGTCGCTCTTCAGGTGTGTTTGTCAGGAAATAGTGGTCCAGGGGGTCTCGGCTGTACTCGCCTTCCCGCAGACGCAGGAGGAAATAGTACAAATGGAATTTATGTCCTCTTTTTTGGAAATTCCTTTTATAAGCATCATAGAGCACGGAGAACCAATCCAAACTAAGGTAAAACTAAGCTTTTTAGTTATGTGTTTATTATCTGAGTTTTAAACGCGTAATATCTCCACCAACTTAAACCTGTGCGCCCTTGACGCGCAAATCTTGATCTGTGCGTCGGTTAACTGACTCCAGACGATCCTAATACTGTTAAGATTTAGCTGTACGAAAGTCAAATGTTCCTAAACTTGTGCGTCAACCACACATCCAAGATACATGAGTGATTTTACGCACCGTTCAGCTTTAGCCAGGTGCGTCTTTTCTTGCTTTCCACAAAGCTGTGCAAATGTTGGAGCAACGGGTGCGCTGGTTCTGTTGCGATTTAGAATGAAGACAATGACATTTTGTCTGTGTACAACATAACAAGTGACGATTTATCTTTCCTACCATGTAAATAAAAAACCCAAGTTTTGACTTGGGTTGTGCGTCCTGGCAAACGAAACGTGGTCAATTTGAATGATATAAAATGATTTTACGCGTTACATATCTGTAATAAATCGCAAGAACCACATTTTTAAATACTCCTGGCTTATTTTGGGTAAGTCATCATTTCAAGGTGCTTGTATAACATTTTACGTAAGACCGACTAATTAACCAGCATGACCTCAATTTATTGGCTACCCAAAACATCACTTTTCGGTTTGGGATTTTTCCCTCACTTTGATGTAGATTTTGGCTTTACTCAGATGGCAATTTGATGTGGACTGGCAGATGTTTCTCTCAGATCTCCCCAGGTTTGTGTGTTAGGTTTGTGTTTAAATACATCTGCCATAAGAGAGAATATTACTGTCTTATGTCTCTCAGGTGGCATGTGGCACGTTTTGTGGGCTCAGTCAGGTACGTCACCCCCCTCTTCTGTCCATATTTGTCAAATGAGATGTTCCAGTAAAATGCTGGAGTTAATGATACAGCCCAGAATACATTAGCTGGTTAAAATGGCATTGAGGCTTTTTTGACAGCCTTAACTTGATAAATGATTATTTGTATATGACTGTGGCTTTGCTTGTTATCATGTTTCAAACTGAAATGTTGACATACATTTATTGATGTGTTATTTGATGGATTTACCACAGAATAATAGAGTATAGGGTTCATTCTATTACACAGTAAGTTATTTGATGTTGTGCACCTGTCTTGGCTGCTGAGAGAATCTTTGTGTGTTGGAGGATTTGGCATGTAGGACCGTCTGAAAACTGCTTACATCACAAGGTACTTTAAGAAATTAAAAGACTGGAATAATACAGTAAATCTTACAGCCAGCCTGGGAAATGCATACATTTGTCTTTTCTAATATCCATCCATTAAAATCACTTCAAACGGTAACCATAAAAATATTTCAGTGGTCCAGGAAATAAATATACATATAAATGAAAACACTGATCTGTGGCTCTGAACATACAATGCAAGAACATGGTTTAGGGTTCAAGCAATAGCCTCAGAAGATGTGGTCATGTGACCACAATGCAGCCAAGTGATTGGTTGAGTGATTACAGACAGGCTCTCAAGCATGTCTGAGTCATCATTCTGACATCAGACAACCGTCAAAGGAGATCAGACACTGACAGATCTAACTGTGAAGGCTGTGAACCTTGTCCTGTGTCTTCTCTGCTATCTGCCGATCAGTCTAAAGGCTCAGAGCATTCTGTGCGCTCTAGCATGTGACATTGCTCAAGCAAACCATAAAGGCGTGGTGATAATGTGGGCTTGTGAAGGGACCACCGCTGTAGTGCTTATGAAAAACTCTGGAGCTCTCAGCTGTTTTACTTGATCTGCTAATCTCACTGTTTGAGGAAAAATGTGTTCCTCAGCACTCTGTGTTTTGCTTTGTGTTCTGTTTATCTGTTGTTACAGCTACAAAGCTCCACGCAGCGAGCACACAGGGCAATTATATAGTTCAAGCTTTTTGTCGTTGTGGGGCACGGTTTGATTTGTTGAGACTGTTAAAACTAAAGTTGTTTTTCTGATAAAACAGCATAAAAACAGTCCAAAGACATTTTGGTTGGAAATGTACTTGTTCCATCTGGCAGATGAATGTATAATTTCTATTAAAACGACATATGTTATTTTAACTGTAATTTGCAGAGGAAATTTAGAAGTACAGCCAGAGGCGATGCCATCAAAAAACCAAATGCTTTTAATTATGTAGCAGCGCTGTATATCTGTTGCTGTAGGTTTATGGTCTAAAGACTAACACAGTAAAAAACAATGCACTGTTTCTTTAGTGATAAACAGATTAGAGACTACCAATTTAACTCTGAAACTTTTATATCATCAACGGTTAAAGCTTTCAAACACTGGCACTAAAGCTACCACAGCTGCCGCTGAACTAATAAAAGTGTCACTTTATTTTATCACAGTTTATCACAATACCATAACATTTATCACCATCCAGTACATGAATTTTTAAAGAGCAGCTGGTAACTGTAGCTCAGTCTTTCTCAAGCTGGCCTGTCTTTGACTAGATCTTTATCAGATAAAAAACCAGGACCTTTTTGCCATTTCACCCCGATCCTTACAGCAGGTCCAACATTTAGTCTGAGATAGTGAGTTCGTTTAAGAGAGTTTAGTGGGACATTTTAAAGGTCACCCATGGGCAGCCCTGAAGATTATTACTTGCTCAATGAATTTGTAACTATAGATCATAAAATTCAGGTCCCTCTTGGAGTAGCAAATTTGGTTTAAAAAATGGCAAAAGTTTCAAACTACAACTTGTTGCTGAACAGATAAATGAACTTAGATGATAGATGAAATCAGCTTATTTTAAAGTCAGTAGTGACACGTAAGCATCGCCTTTGTTCTGAATCTTGGCTAAATAGTCGGTTCAGCAATTTAATTCAATGGTCATTTATTGTTATATAACCAATATGTCTTATTAGCCTGTGGTGAATACAATGGCGTCTCGCTTCAGGAGCTTATAGATTCGCTTTCTTGCTGTTTTTGCATTTTGATGAAACAATTCACAATTGTTTCATGTGATAAATCCACAGATATCAATACCACAAAACAATGAACATTCAAGCTGTTTCAGGCTATGGCTATCTATATATATTGTCTTATTCTTATTATATAGTAGCTTAAAGTTGCAATCTGTCACTTTTTACTTTAATTTATAATAATGATTTATAATTTAAAATATCAGGTCCAATTTCATGGGAAATGTCTGTCTGTAAACACAAAGATCCTGGGAAATAGATGCTCTGTAGCTTGTTCTTACAACAGTTGTTTAGAATTTAAACTTAATAGTAAAAAAAATAACTTTGCAAGTAACCTGCAATTTTATGTTTCAAACAGAGATGGTGGTAGTGAGGTGAACATTACAGATTGTAGCTTTAATAAGTAGTTTTAAATACAGATCACAGAGTGGAATTTATGATCTAATGAACAACTGTAATTACTAAGATCACAATACTGCTGCTATTGTGCCCTTGAGCTGAGCACATAAACTCATACAACTCTGAGGGACTGACCTGTGATTAATGTTCTCTTGTGTAATGCTGCTTTCAATTAGCTTATGTGGTAATGTGACACAAATGATAGCACTTTTCACATTACTTGTTCTGATTTAATCATTTAAAAACAATTTTACAGTTTACGGTATGTGCTACATTTTGTGTGTGAGAAGGAGTATGTTTAGATATTTTTGAGCAAACTTCCGTGTTAATGCTTTAATTTTATTTTACTGAATTTCACAATTGACAATATGTTGCAATAGAGTTAGCACTTGTTTATGACACACAGGTCCGTGTGGTGTAAAAATCGATAGGAAATTAATCAAAATTCCAACAGGCGTTTATCTGAAAGAAAGATACGCTATTTTGACAAAGAGTGTTGATTTTTTTTGCTGTTAATGGGGTGTATACAGCCCCTCCCTGACCTGAAAACAAGTGAGGAAACCTTGACTGTATCTCTGTATCTCAGTAGCACAGGCCAGTCCTGCCTCCAGGACTATCTAGCACTTCAGTGCTAATGTGAACCAGAGGGAAACAATGAATTCATGTTTACAGATCATGTATCTTTCATTGTAGCGTAGCCAGACGTTTGACCAGCGGCGTTAAATCTGGATGATCACAATTTTACAATTTTTATGTTATATTGAATGTTAAAAGATTAAATTTTAAATTTTAATCTACTTATAAAAATGGTTTTCTATTTCATCCTTTGAAATGAAAGGAAGGGTTTGTTGTGTGTTCGAGTCACCCTGCATACAACCAACAGTAGCACCCTAACAACACCTTAGAAACCACCTAGAACACCCTAGCAACCAAATAGTAATGCGCTAAACAACTCAGAACACATTGCATGCACAAGAACTGCCAACCACACATCATATTTTCCTCAGAAATATCTAGTTAGTCTACATTCATTGTTCTTTAAATGTCATCCATGTATTTTCACCAAACTGACACACACAGTTTCGTTACTGAATCTGCTGGAACGGTCAAGGAATTACAAGACAGGCTGGTGAATTACAGGCTCTGCCCTTGACATTCCCAACCGTGGCGGTTGCGTAATTTTCCTTAACGTGACACCCCGTCTCTCGTCTGCATCTGTGGCAGACGCTCGCAGCCGCGCAGACCTGATGAGCAGAGACGTGATAAGTTCAAAACTAGAGTCTCCGAAAGAAAAGCTGTAGAGGAGGAGAGAGATAAGTTAAAACCGTGCACAGGTGCGAGACAGTGATAGGCAGCAATGCCTTCTGGGTACGAGTCTTCCGCAGAAGATTTTCACCCCCGACGTTCCTAAGTGACAGTTGGGCTGCTGTGGGAATGTTCTGCCCTGCAATAACCATAAACTTTTCTCTGAAAGACCTCAGATGATTTATTTTAAGTCCCTTAATACATCATCAGGCTGTGTGAATTAGTTTTAAACATATGCTTCTAAATTGTGTGGATTATCCATTAAAACATTCCCTCTTAGCTAAAGAAAAGCGGATGACTGACATACACAAATTCACATCTCAATTAAGTCTTAAGTTGGATTAAAAGCCACAGCGTCGCCTTGAGAGGTGCATCGGTACGTTATTTTCAGAAACATTTTGCTTTGTTACTCTTTCAATGCTGACTAGACATTTCTTGGGGCTTAAATTGGTTCCACGTCTGGTATTAAAGTGGCCTGTAATGTCCGTGACATATTACCTGTGTGCTAAATAAGGAAGCGTCTGGAAAAAAGTTCTTTTTAAAGCTTGACTTTCTGAAGCTTGAGACTTTAGTTTAGATAATATCCCTAAAAGACACAGAAGCGTTTATCACCCCCAGTGTTTCAATTTGCACAGATTAAGTGCTAGAATCAAATTTAACCATGAGGGAGTAAATGTTCATTCATTACTGCTGTTTATAATCCTGACTCTAATTTCAATGGACAACATTACTCTAAAAGCACAGCTAATTAATGCTGGACTAATGCTGGACTTATAATAGTTGATTTATTGTACATATATATACATATATAAATACATATATAAATATATTATGTATTATTATGTTAATTTTTAATATAATAAAATTTATATGTAAAATATTAAATTATATCAAAAATATAAAATATATGATATTAAATAATATGTACTATAAGTTTGCAGGAGGCAAACTTTATACATTTGAATAAAGAAAGCTAGTATCTTAACAGTAGAAAAATTGGCATTTTTGTAAGAAATATGCAAATCACAGTAAAGGTCATATTCAAAGTAATAATAATAAAAAACAGAAAAATCAGCCATGAACAATGTATTAGACTTTCACTCTCTGTTTTGTGTCAGTGTCTTTTTACACATGACCATGACACGTGGTTTAATAATTAAGGGTTCATGGCTGTAGATTCATCTGTTCATTGTTCTCGTGTCAGAAGATGTTTCTAATGCAACTTCCAGCTCACTAATTGCAGAGGCGGTCTTCATGTGACCCGGCGTTAATGGAATAGTTCGCTGAAACATCTTTACCGATTTAACATTTACTGACAAGCTGTTCCAAATGCATTTGACTTAACTAATGCAAGGCTCTTAACTAATGGTAGTTAAGAGTGTCAGCATTGGTCAACCAGCATCAGAACAGCAGTAACCAGCCTGAAAATGAACACTCTTCATCAGTAGTTTATTTAAGCAGGTTCCTCTGTTTCACACCTTCTCAGTTTCTCCACTCCTATAATCCTCATCTTCTCCTCTGTTCGTCTATGTCTCATTGATTCCCTTTCTCATTTATTCATCTGCTCTCCGTTCACCAATTCCTCCTCCCTGTGAATGAGTTCAGCTGAGTGTGCTGTGGCAGGTTTGGGAACGAGACGACTCCTGCATTTTTGTTCTACTTTAAAACCAATCCTTTGTTTCTCCTTCCGACTGCAAACTATCTTTTGGCAAGCGGTGGTCTCTGGGTTCTCTCTGGGACCGAGCAGCTTGCCAAAGCCTCGTCTCTCAGCGCTGTGTCTGATATTAGCCAACTCTTTGTCATGTTGTTTTCTTCCTGTTTGGATCGTGACTGCCATTTTTTGATCGCGTCTGAGGTTCTGTCTGATGCGTAAAGGCACAGGGGTGACCCAGACATCAGGGTCTGGACAGAGGCTGGGCTGAAATAGGGCAGCTGTGACCCAGTTGTTGTAATAGACTGTTAGGATGATGACAGTGAAGAAAATTTCAGTCTCTTCTCAACACTGACCACAGATCAGAACCAGAACTTCAACACAAGGGCTTTTATTTTGGTTGTTTCTATAGAGTTTAATGCTTTGCTTTATATTTGTACAGTTTGGAAATTTAAATAATGTATAGACTTATACAGGGGGATGTGATACACTAAACATATATATATATTAGAAAAAAAATGTTTTAAATATATATATTTATAATATATAAAAAGTATATATATTTATATTTAGAAAAATATATTCAGGATATACATTTGTATATAAACATCTTAAATGTGAGCGGATGCTTAGTTTAAAAAATGATAAACATGTCCGACATTTTACCTCAGCTTATTCTACAAGCTTCAAGCTCTTTTGAAAACCTGGAGTGGAGAGTCTGGAGCGGCTCGGTCAAGGGTCAGAGGAAACATAGATCCGGCTTTATGCAGCACCTGTGGAGCAGTCAGGGATTGACTGTTTTCTCAAGAGCACAACAGCTTGGGATAATGAAAGCGTATCAAAGACAGCAGTTCTCTGATAGTCCATCTGTATCCCCAGGAGTCCAGATAATGATACTGAACACAGACATGTCTCATTTAAACAGGGTTTATTATTAACACACAGTGAAGCTACAGAAATTTTTTTTTTCTTACAAATGGCTGTAATTTGGGCTTTGGTTCCTATTATTAGTTCACTTTAACTTACTTCTCATTCACCCCCCGCTGCGTACAACCCATTATTCACACCCCTGCCTGACTGTTACTGCTGTCCTCTATTTATAAACATGGGACATATCTGTATTCATCCCCTCATTGCCCTTTTACACAGACTGTAATTGCTTGCGAGATATGCATGGGATAACTGACAGGAAACGTTCTTGGAATATTGGCAGATAACATTCAAAAAACAGAAAATCAAAAAATATTGCAGTAATGTGCCATATGTCATTGTTTTGTCACTGGCAAACATTCTTACAGTGTTAGCATAAAACGTTCCCAAAATGTAAGTGAAACATTTTAAAATGTAATCAATCAATAATGTAAAAACGTTTTGTAGCTTAATGGAAACATTAGGAAAATATTCTTACAGACTAAAATAATCATGCTGGTGGTCACAGCAGTTGTTCTAACAAGCTTTAGTCTGGATGTAAACACTGGTTGACCGAAATAATAGTGTAACTTTATTTCTTCAGTGAAACACAAAATAAGAAATCTTTGTATTTGCTATTTTGAATCAGTTCAGCTGGATCAGACTCATGCTGTGAATGAATCAATAACAGTCATTTTGTGAATTAGACTGATTCATTTATAACAATCAGACTCTAATTCTGGGTTTTACATGGTTTTAAAATCCTCAGTCTCTGTTCGTTGCAACCACTAGTGCTATTGTATATCAAAATAAAGTATGTCATTAGGATTTAATAATAATATAAGGTAAATAAATGAACAAAGAATTTTACATGTGGATCAACTGTTCCTTCTTAGCCTTTAGTGAATATTTAACCTGGTTCATTCATAATTTCTATTTATTCATTCATTCATTTATTCTGTAGCAAAATCTTATTTCACTGGATTGAATCATCTAACTATTGAAGGTCTTCTAACTCCTTGCCTCTTTTATCTTTTGGATGTATGTTTGTGATGTGTTGTGATTTTTGAGGCTTGCAACCCACCGTTTTCTTAGAGAACAATATAAAGAAATGAAATGTGAATCTAAGCAGTTTTAAGGCCCTTTAACATTTACAAATAAACAGTTTCAGATTCAGCTAAACTGTGAAATAAACTGTCTCAGATAGAATACTTATTGTTTTAGATAGAAAACTAATTGTTTTATACAACGGGTTATTTGCTGAGTTTATGCATTACTGTAATTGTTAGGATTATTTTGTTCATGGTTTGAGTTTTTTAGGTTTTTAGTCAGTTCAACAACATGCTGCAAATTGGCTGCTAGCTATAAACATATACACAGAGCATCTGTTGCCTGGGAATTTGTGTTGCAATGTTAATCTGTAATATCCCTGTCAAGTAAAAATTGTCATTAACTTCAATAAAACAAGCAAATCTCCTCCCATTGAACTGTTATCAACTCTGTAGCAATATTACAGACACTTGTTAGCATCTTTCCACATTGTGACGCGAGACAATATGTGTGATGACACCCAGTGTAATATATCTAGCAGGGTCATTCGCGATTCTACATAAGCAGGAGTCATTCTTACGCCTTTTGAACTGAACTCTGATGAAGACAAACTTCACATCGGAGTTTGACATGGTTCTTTGTCATTCCGCTCTCATGCGAAGCCCGTGTCTGTTGTGATTGATTCCCTCTTTTGTTTAATGAAGCGTTGGCCTGAAGAAGTTGATCTTTGCTCCCATCATTCACAGTGTCAGTACAGTGACATCATCTGCTCGATGCTTGGGGGGGGTGTAATCACTACAATGAAAAAGATGGTGTGTCACCATTTTTTTAGTTTTTTATTCATTTTGTAATCCAGGTATTGCTATTTTAATCTTGCTATTTTTTTGTGGGGCTACAGAGGACAAAAATGGTGGACGTATTTTGTTGCTCTGTACCTTTTAAAAAGGTTTTTACATTGGGGGTGTGGCTATGATATCACTTCATATGTTGTCATGACGTTATAATTGTGCTCTATTGATGTTGGCAGGGCATTTTCAGAAACTATTAATTTCTGAAAATGTTTCTTCTTCATTGCACTTCTTCATTTCATGTCATCCTGACAAAAATTTCCAAAAACACTTACCATAATCCCTAACTATAATCCAGTAAAACTCTCTGTATTCACCTCTGTTGTGTTGACGGCTTTTTGGGTATCTAGAATTTGCATTTTGGGGTTTAAATCTCCCTTCCTGTTTCTCACCCTCCTGTCCTTGAACCCCTGCCCTCATGCGTCTGCGGGAATATCAAAGGATTTACGCTTCAGTGTAGTCATTCCGATTAAAAGAAGGAGAGGAGAAAAAAGTGTGGAATATTCCATTAAATCTCTTTTATCTCTCAGAATGTCACAGCTGGCGTTGAGGGATGAGAGAACTCAATCCAGAGAATGATAAACTTATGAAAAGGACAGAGAGAAGAACTCTCGATCTTTCTGTGTGGACTGTTCACAAGACATGATGGGAAGGTTTTTAAAGTCAGTTTCGGCTGAGGAATGCTTAAGACAGACAAAGAAAGAAAGAAAGAATGAAAGAAAGAAAGATGAGAGTGACTCATCTTAATTTGCAAGGCGCTTGATTCTTGCATAAGATTGTCAGTGTTTGAATTTGACATACTAGAACTATATTTAGACCATATGTAAATAGAGAGAGAAAGAGAGAGACACACGCTTGACTGTTGTGTGTAATGAAAGAAATTGATTGAAGGAATATGAAGAGCCTCAGGGATTGTTGACGTATGCATGCAGAAGGCCCTGCATGCTAAGATGCTTCGGTCATAAAGAGGCTTGAAAATGTGACTTACAGAAGAAGGTTTAAGTTGACAGACCAATAAATCATGCAAATTAAAAATCCATTTTTACATACGTGTCTATAAATACATATAAAATACAGAATGAATATGAGTCGTTATTTGACTTCTTTTCAACAAACATATTTAACTGCAGTTGTACTCATGAGTCTGTATGGAGGGTCCCTGTGTAGCATGAAAGTTGTGAGTGGACTGGCTATTTAAGACCACCTATAAATAATCATTTTTTACTGAGAATTCTGACTTGGCAACTTCAGGACATTAAATTGTTGTTTTGAAGCCATTCCCACGTAACTCTGGCTTTATACTGAGGGACATTATCTTGGAATACATCCTGTCTAGTCTCCTTAGTTTATTAGCTGAGTCCAACAAATTCACTATAGCTATAATAGGGATTATATAATGCCTGTAAAAAAACAGGTATCTGCCTCTAGTACAATTTAAAAAGACTGAATATTTTTTATTCATTTTGATTTAATATTAGTAATTATTTTAGGTGACTTTGTAGGAATCTAAATTAACTGTATTTTGTATTTAGCAAAAAGCTACATTAGGTCCAATCAGATTCAGTGCTATTAAGTGCTATTCTAATATAACTGCAAGTTTCCACTGGCAAATATAAGAGCGGGGTGGGTGATATACTGCTGATGTAGTGTTTATACATAATGCATTTTAATAAAAGCCAATGGCAATAATCTCAAACTTGTCAGTTGTTGGTTTATCACTATAACATGTATTGCTTATGACATGTGGTTGATGAAGTCAAAATAAAGTGGATGTTTTCTCCTCCTCAGCAGTTAACAAGTGAAGACATACGAGTAGCGCTTCACCTATCTGTCGACCAATCAGATTTTCTGTAGTGTTTTCTCCTGATCGCAGGTGCCGTACATCATCACCTCAGGTTATTTTTGAAATGTCAGTTGTTCATAAAATATTAATTGTTCATTTATCACAGCATGACAGCAAATTCAGTGACAAATTACCAGCCTTATGTGAATAAATTTACGTCCTGAGTGTTGAATAGGAGACATTTTTCCTCAGTTCCGTCCTTCAGAAAACAAACTTTCAGGTGTATGTATTTTTAATTAGTGTTATCAATCAAACACAGTGTCTTTATTGGTGTAAAATAAGCAGGAGTCTGCCATGTTTTTGATCTCCTCAACGTGGTAAAATTGTACTTTACTTTAAACTTATAGTTTGCTTGTTGCATGTTTGTGAAAAGCTGAAATTGTTTTCCGTAATATTGAAAAACTACTTCATCTCTGTGCCTGAAGGCAATACATTTCCTGAACACTGATCATTCATTTGTTGATGAGCAAATTTGGCCAGTTATGTGTAATTTATTCCTCCGTATGATTAATAAATTATGTCATGGATTCTAAAACTATCCATTTTGCAGCTTAATCTCAGTAAGTGGCCTTTGTGGACTTGGAAGGGAGTTTTCCTGAGAGTTAAATTATGTATTATATAGAGCATAAATTTTCACAAATTTATGACACGACCCAATTGAACAGGCTGGTTTTGTTTCTGTAGCTTTAAGACTATTATATGTAAATGGGCTCTGCTATTGGCTCACATTTATGTAGGTGTAGTTCACACAGTTTTACATCAGTGTGGGGTTGCTAAATAAATACCACATCAGCGCTAATAACAGTTTCTATGTTCTATGACCTTGGCGGTTTAGCACTATGCTAGTTCAGATACAGGAACTTCTTGCTTACTTGCAGGTAAAACGACAGATTTATGTCTGGGTTGGTACTTAATTATATAATTAAGAGTGGCTTGAATTTTAGCTTGCTGGTGGAGTCTGTGATGAACTGTTTTGAGCCAGAAGAAAAGTGTCATTTTTATTTTCATTATCGTGGCTCTCTAGGCTGACAAACGTTGTCTGAATGATGGTCTCTCAGCAGCGTGGAACACACTCACTAATCTCAGCTGTGTTGTGAGTCTGCAGCTGTGGCACTCACAGGGCAGATAGCATTCAGCACTGATCCGCTTTACTGAGGCAGCCGCTAATGATCCTGCTTTTATTTGTTCAAATGGAGCCTAGACATGAAAGATTTCAGCGCCAGGTTTAGCTTGGAGTTTTTAAAATTCAGTAGCCTCAGTTATAGTTTCATCACAGTTAAAGTATATGGCATGACTTATAAGTAAAAATAAAGTTCCAAATTAAAGTTTCAAACAAAAGTTCCTTTATGTTATTCTGTTTCAATGTATGAATTTGCTACAATACCTCCTGCTGTTTATAAAGCTAAAGTTGTTAAGTACAAACTGAGTCTTGCCATCGTTTGCCATCTGTTGTACCTTTAAGACTACTACATGTACTTCAGATGACCTCCGTTATAATTGGCTAACCTTTATGTAGCAGCATAGTTCACACAGCTATTCATCATGGCCAGCCAAGTGGCTGAATGCTGACTAGGCGATTGTCTGTAAATGTGGGCGGTCATATGCTAATGAGCATGGGGTTGTGACATCATGGTTTCTGAATGACATCTTTTTGCTAACCAGTCAACTTTAAATTATATCTAACTAGTACTTTGTTTTAAAAGGGCAAAAAAATCCTGTTTTTCATAATATTTCCTCTTTATAGAAAAAACATTGGATGCTATGAACAGATGGTTTATGCTACACAGACCTGCTCAGCAGATAGGAGGTGGTTTGGATTCTGCTTGCAACAAATGTTCTGCTTTGTCTCTCTCTAACTTCACCTCTCTCATCACGCTCTGTCTTTCTATATAAACTTCCTAACTGTGATCTGAGTGTTCAGGACTAGTAATCTGTTTCCCTTGAGATTTACTTGAGCTACATTCCATGTACACTCTCACCGTACACAGTATGAAATGTATGTCCATTTGTTCTGAGCCAATGTCATCTCTAAAAGCTAGACAAAGAGATTTCATGTTTTGTCTGATCATATGAGAGTCTACAAGAGCTGCGTTTAATGTAAAACTAACAAACTGTACAATACATTCTCTCTCTCTCTCTCTCTCTCTTACACACACACACACACATACATATACACACACTCGAATTCTGTTAATAATTTCTGATGTTAATAATTACAGGTTTTAGGTAACAGTGGCCTATGTGCAAGCAACTTACAGTGCAACTAAGGAATACATTATTATATAATATATTCATGCATTCCATTGGGAAAAGACCCATGACTCTGGCATTGCAAGCATCATGCTTTACCATTGAGTTCCAGAAACAGTAATAGGCTTGATTTAATCTGCTGTTTTTACACAGTATATTTCTGATATACTGAGTATTGGGCAAGAGGCACTGCTATTGCAATAAACATTATGTCAGGCTAACTAGTCATAAATAATTTAAAGCATATTAAAATAGTCACTCAGCCCCAGTAACTGTAGGCGCTACAAAGCTAAGCTAATGATCTTATTAAGCCTGAACTTAGCTTTACCTTTAACAAGCGTTTTAAGACTGTAAAGCATTTTTAAGACAGTAGCATTTGCATTCATGTATTTTTTTAAAAGTGGATTCACAAAATTCTTTTCTATTTTAATGTCTAATTTTTGGTTTATCATAGATTCTCAGATGAAAGGTGAAATTGTGTATTTTCAGATCAGTGAAATGCATTATTATATTTATTTGCCAGACTCTCTTCTGTGATCACATTGATTGGATAATTGATTGCTAATCATTTTTTTCATGAATCGCAAAAACTGTCAATTTTTAATGTTACATTTTTGCATGAATTTTACAATCGCACTCAGTTATTTTCAGTCATTGTTTATGAAAAACGTGATTTCAAGCCATTTTGTACAACCCATGCACCTGTAATTAAATCTTACATTCAGCTCCCAGTTTTTGGAGTGTTTGTTTTCTCGGCTGCACTGATTGGTTGATTGTTTATAGGCGGGGCCCAATATATGAAATGTATTGTAATATAATTGTTAGTGTGCTGTTTGTTATGCAGACTCTGTCTCTTTTGTGAATAAATAGAAAAGTAAATACAAGAGCTCACATATCTGTATACGCTTCTGACACCAACAGATGGCAAGTGTGTTTGAATTAGTCTGTCAGTTTTGAGGGCAAATGTAAATAACGTTACAATTGCCCCCAGTCTCCCCTGTAAATTCTTTGAAATGACAGGTATATAAAAATATCTGAAATGTCAAGATATTTTTTTTATTTTCATGTGCTAAATTGTGGACAAAACTGTAAAACTTGGAGACAGTTGCACGGTGTCTGCAGAGATGTTGGCTGTATTTCCACAGCAGGTTTAATCTCAGGTGGTGGAAAAACTGCTTTTGTTTTGGCCTATTGCTTCTATTATTTAACATATAGAGTAGAGATTGACAGTTAATTACTGAGGAGGAAGAGAAGGAATGAAATGAGAAAATATATAACCTGTGTGACCTGCATGAGCAGAGCAGGTCTGTAATGGAGAGAGTTATCAAAAGTGTTTGCAAAAGTGTTTTTGAAAACAGATGCTGTAGCAGCAGGGGATAAATGCTCATGCTAACTAGCCAAACCGTGACCCTTGGCATGATCACCACAGAGACCGCAACTGCTGTTACACGGCTCTGACGTCTGATAACTTCTTTACATTACTAACGCTCACATTACTAAATTAATTAAAACTTTTAGAAATGTTAGAATTATCTAGTACACAAAATCAAGGACAGAGTTCAGAGACACGAGAACTGTAAGGCAGTATTTTGCTTTTCTAAAAACATTCAGGTCCATGTTTTTTGCACTTTGATGTAAAAGCTCAACAAATAAAATAAATGTTTTTCTTCTGTAAATTAATTTGAGGTTTTCAACAACAAACACACAGGGGCTGTCAGTCAAGGCCATTCATTAATTTGGTGCTCAGAATGAAATTAATGACTTGTGCAAGCAGACACCTCAGTCAGCAAAGGGCAAAAAAGTGAAGCTCTCTGATCAATACACTGACACACTTGTCTCGTGGCAGCACTCAGACGTGGCCCAGCACCAACTCACAGAAATTCAATCAGTCCTGCTTGAGCCTGTGGGACATACAGGTCCACAGTCATCTCTGTAATCATCAGAGGTCTCCTGAGATCAGATATCTGATGCCTTCTGCCACCCTTAATCCAACCTGGGCCTCAAAGAATCATGACCTCCAACGTCTCAATTCTGTCTTAAATGATTTTGTACAACTGCATTGACATGTAAAGACGCTTTTATCTGAAGCTATTTCCAAATGATGGCCGCAACAACTGAAGTGACTCTTTCTAGATACATTTGAAAGCTATAGAAAAGCCTTTAACTTCATGCTCATGTAGTTGAAACTCAAAATGATGTTTAATTATGATGTTTACCAAAATTTGACCATGACCAGATGATCTTACCAGGTGTTGTGAGGAACATCTACATGTTCCTGGCTATACAGAACCATGTTTCTGGACACTGTGCTGGATTGCTGAGCTGGCTGGGAAGATGCAAAGCTTCTGTGTGTTTCCTGTGGTACTTAAATAATTACCGATGACATCGCAACCTCTAATTGAGTAGTTAAGTTTGAGTTTCTTAGCTATTTTATGGTTACATTTCCCTAAAGAATCTCATGTTCCGTGGAACACGTTCCAAATAATGTATTTTCATGACATGTTTAATTAGCTGGAGACTCAGAAAAATTTGATCCAAGTGTATTTGCTGATTAAACTTTCTTCTCTCCCTTTGGGGGATTGTGTTCTCGTCCACAGTGATGAATGGAGAAAGATGGAGTCTAAATTGGCACAGAGAATCTCATTTACATTTACATCCACATTTAGATTCCTGGCAGATGTTTCATAGCGAAGCTACATAGAAGTGGAGATATTGTGTTTGGGTCGAAGGGAGA
>JBAJNP010006849.1:0-21924 GCA_036877545.1 Yasuhikotakia modesta | reverse complement strand
GTGTGTGTGTGTGTGAGAGTGTGTGTGTGTGTGTGTGTGTGTGTGTGTGTGTGTGTGTGTGTGTGTGTGTGTGTGTGTGTGTGTGTGTGTGTGTGTGTGTGTGCATGTGTTTGTAACAGTATGTGTGTGAACTAAACCCCAGAACATTATTTACTCTATCCCAGGTTCAAGGTTATTATTTTGCCTTTAGAATGAGAGCACCAGTGTGTGCTTTCAGGGATTAAACCCTGAATGCTTTCAGTTAAACCCCAGATCATTTTTATATCACCTTCTCTTTCTCAAAAGATGCCTGGTTGTTTTTGTCACTATTAAATATTTTTGGGTCACAGTGTTGTTCTAGAAATGAAACACAGAGACAAAATTCGAACAGCATTTTAAAATACATTCTGTGTAAAACATTTACCCATATTAACACACTAATGCAACCTCACTATTACACTATTTATTGTATAACATACAAAAGAAAAATGCTGATACTGTTCAAGTATCTACTAAATGTAAATTAAAAGTTAATATAAAATGTGTTTATGTTGTGCCCAGTAGTTCATCAAAGGCGGCCAACCGTATACATCCACAGAGTTCTGGCTAAACCTGAAATATTCACAGCCCTATAAATGCTCTTGCATTAGAGTCTGTGTGTCTGTAAGTGCGTGTCTGAATGCAGGCATGCGTTTGTTGACCATGCTGTTCTGTTCTACACTGCACACCATCTCAGGCATTTATCTCCATCAGAAACTCTTCACCCCTGTGTAAGACTTTATCAGCCATTAACAGCCTCCAATTACACATGCTTCAGCAATTACAGCCATTTCATTACCAAATATAGACAAACCTATTCCTGTGATGGGAGGATAATTTAGTCCCTTAAACCCAAACTCAGCAGGGGATTACCAGAGAAATCTGAGGATAACAAACCATCTCTACTGATGCTAATATACAACCATCCTGTCAGGGCACAATGCTGTGAACTTTGACCTCTGCAGTGACTCTGCTATGCCCGGGTTAATGTTACACCCTGTTTTACCCCACAGCTGCGCCTCATTATTACACCCCATAAAAAGTGGGCAGCCAGAGCTTGGCAGCTTTTAAAGTACAGAAAGAGAGAGAAAGAGAGAGAGGGAGAGACTAAATGCAAAGGGAGGCGTTAAGCCATTAAGGACTATTGTAGGACTCAAATGGTCGTCTTATATGATCTCTGTCAATGGGAAATTGAGCCTAATGACCTGAACAGACTTCAAAGGCACGCAGACACATTCACTCGCAGCCTTTCGCTCTCACACGCACACACATAAAATGGGTAGCAAACGGAGCGTCTTTGGTGTCTGTCTGCATTTGGTTTCCACTGGAAGAATGAATACAAGCAGACGTTTCTGTGTATTTTTGTTTTGTTAATTCCAAGAAGCTTGAATGCCAGATATAAGCAGCAAATGATAATCTTAGACTGACACACACATATGTAAGATTGCAGATATGTGGAAGTAACCAGATTATGAATGTGTTAGTGTGACAGAAGTGACAACAGTAACTGCTACACACCCTAAACCTGTCAGACGTGTGTTACACGTTGTCTTTCCTCTCAGCCTTTTCTTTCCTTAATCTTAAACCATAAATGCAGAGAAAATTGACCACACATATAAACTTTCTCATCATTTACTTAGCTTCAATCCAATGACTTTATTTTATTAGCTAAGCACAAAGGGAAATACTTTAATGAATATACTGATGGGTGGATCCAATATAATGTAATGAGGTATCGAATGACAGTTTGCCACAGGCAATACAGGCAGAAAAACACTGAGAGCAAGACACAGTGTATAGGTCAAAAAAGGAAAAGACCTCAAAAAATGTAGAGGGGTGATGTGTATTGTCACATACCTGTCGTGAGTGGAAGGTGTTTTCTCAGTCAGAGCTAATCGGTTGTTTTTATGAGCTTTAAATTGAAAAAACAACAGCTGTTAATAGGGACATTGTGTGAGTTTAACATCAGTTAATCAGTGTCTGGGTATTGTCACTGTGTGTGTGTGTGTGTGTGTGTGTGTGTGTATGTGAGGGTAATGGAGCTAACAGATTGGTCTTATTTGTCTTTTTGAACTTCCCAGGTGCAGGAGGAACAACAAAGGGTGTTAATGGCTGTATGCATGAGGCCTGCTGACCTTTACCAACCTAAGATGCGTAACGATTGATCAATGAGGGCCACACACACAACACATGCTGTAAACACACACAACACATGCTGTAAACACACACAGCACATGCTGTAAACACACACCACATGCTGTAAACACACACAACACATGCTTCTCAACACACTGTGTAAATTACATCTACTGATGCAATGCTTTCTATTTAAGCTATTATGATAATGCAGTGAATGATTTAAATTTAGACATTAACACACATTATTTATAATAATGTGGGCATAAATATAAATAATGATTCATAAATAATGACTGACAAAGATGTTACACGTGTTGACATATGTTTTCTCAGAACACATATTTCAGTGATATTTATCAGGTAGTTTCCAAATGTTATGTGTGTCATTCCAATAACACGTAATGTGACTTGCCGTGCTGACCTAGTATAGTGTCCTTATTTAGAATATGTCAAAGATTAAAGAAAAGCTTACATCACCTTTAACTGTGTGACATACAAAGTTTTCAGGACTGTTTTGTAATAAGAGTCCAGTGTACTCCTCCCTTTCTCTTTCTTTCTTTCTTTCTTTCTTTCTTTCTTTCTTTCTTTCTTTTCCTCTTAATTAGTGGGCATCTGTTTCTATTTCTGTTAATTTCTTTAACAAATATCCTCATATTCATAACGGCTAATATGTAATGAGTTAAACAGCCCAGGGCATTAAACACGCATATACCCAATATGCAAATTAGCACTGACACACACAGAGGCACTGTCCTGCCAAGTATAACTACCGAAACTTCAAAAGACAAAGAGTATATGACACATGTGAATCTTGTAAACCTGGAGTGGGTGTAGCTTGAAATTTGCGACTGTAATTTGCAGCATATTACATAAATCAAGGAATAGAAAAAAACTTGCCTTTAAACCACATAAGCAATAATTAAATAAGGGTCAATATTTCCAAATACAGACATTTAAGTGGTTTGTCTGCTTGTGTTAGGCAGGACAATGAAAAGATAAGGGAGGACATATGATCTAAATAATCAGTCTCTCATTTTTCATCTCTCTTCTCTCAGGCCTGCAATGTCCTCCAACCCCCTGAAGCCACAATATCTCATCGCAGAATCACTCTATTGGGGACAAAAGGTCATGCAGGGACCGTATTAAACTCCTATGAAACTCTGTCCATTCTGCCTGCTTCCAAATGAGCAGAGGAGGAGAGTGGCAGGCGGGTTGGGCCGATTTGAGGGGGCTTGGGCTATAGGCATGGATTTAAATAATAAAAGGGAGATTTGACTTCAGGCCTGTCAGTAAGATAACTGGAGGAATATGGCAGCGTGAGGGCTTGCAAAATAAAAGAAAATAATTGAGGATATAATGAACATGTTTAATATTTCACATGCCTTAGATGGAAGCATTTTTAGTGGGGAGACTCTTACTGTCTTTTTATCCCTCTTTTTACCCCCCCAAACCCCCCAAAGGCACTTCTCGCAATTCTCGCTGGATATGCCACAGGGGAGTAAACACAAATAAATGTTAGCAAACAAAAAACTTTTATGATGTAAAAATTTTTTACATTATTAAGCCTCTTGTAAAGCAACCTAGTTACAAAACATGTGACATTGTTACAATTCCAATCTGACAGACGAAACTAACAGGTGATTGACAGTACATGCCATACTGTACATGAGTTTGCTTTTATCTTTTAATATTAATGAAAGAAAGAAAGATACAAAAGATACACCTGTCCTCCTGATCTCCACATAACTGCTCCAAACTCACCAGTCTGACTGCTCAGAGACTCCAGGCCATCTGCTGTTAAACACACACACACACACACAGAGCAGAGCAGCACCATCAATGTAAAACTGCTCCATTGAGACACATTCGGGATAGATAATATTAGCAATTCATAATTAGCTAATGTGTTTATAATAGGCCTGTGACTAGTACCAAATGGGTCAGCAGTTGAATCGGTTCTATTTGGGTTTTGCTCAATTATTAACAGGTTATTCATTAGATGTAGCTCACCCATTCATTCTGCCATCAGGGGTATTTCCTAACAAACACACACACACACACTGAGGTGCACTCACAAGCATGCATGTGTACACCCACTAATGGATATTTTACATGTCAACACAAGACACATGCACAACACTCTAAAAAAGCTGAGAGCGTCATTCAACTTGGAGCCACCCAACACAAGGCCACTTACGGAAGTCATTTAGCCAGAATTAGCTGGCAAATTGACTAGGCTTTTACATGTAGTTGTATATTACCCAGGGGGTATTGTGTGGTTTCGAAACCCTGGACTAAAATTGACCATGGGTCGCACTATGGATGTCATGCCTGCCTGGAAGTTCCCTGTGGGGTTCATGGGAATGTGGAAGACTGAAATGCATATAGAGGCAAACCTGTCATTGCTAGTTTGACATCATTGACATATTCGGTTCTTGTGTGTGTTGCAACAAAATAAGATGCATCAGGGAATTAATCTTTAAAGCTGCAATTCGTAACCTTTTCTGGGTTTTAAAATTAATCATTATGTACATGACAGATCGTCTTCAACAGAATCTCTTTACCAGCCCTGATTCTTAACAGGAAGTTTAAAATAATAATTCGAGCTGTCTGTCCTATATCCTGGGAAATGTGTATTTGGCTTCAACATACAATGAGAAGTTGGTAAAGTGACCTGCAATTTTATGTTTTAAACAGAGATGGCGATAGAGAGGCAAAAGTTAAGAATTGCAGCTTTAAATGTAGGTTTGTTTCTCAAGCTGTTGTAAGGCCTAAGAAAATGTAGTGAGGTCATAAGTATTGCTTTTATTTTGACACATTTTTGAATGGTACATTAAAAACTGTATTTATGCTTGACAGGTCATTTTATCTGTCTAAAGTGATATGGGAATACACAAATAAAGCCATGTGATAAAACGGCTTTGTAGAGATCTTGTTACAAAGGCAGAGCCAAAATTAACAGCTCTTAGCTGGCGACAGTGTGACATCCAATTCAAGCACAAGCTCTTAACAGTCGTCAACACCGAATTCCTCAGGCACCCTACCACACACACGCACACACACACACACACACACACACACACGAACACACACACACCTACATTCTAACTCTCTCACCTCAACTGCTGCCAATCAATTTGTCAGAACGCAGAAGATACAACAGATAAACAGACTGGGGCTAAATTTGACCTTTCACCTTCAGTAGTGACCTGAAACTTGTGAGATGTCAGAGCTGTAAATATAGACCTTGAGCCAATGGCGTTAATGCCATGATTTATATAGCAGAGACATTTAAAACATCACTTTCAAATTATGTTTTTTGCTGTTTTTCCCCGAGGTTCCCAGTTGATGACACAACCAGACATGATGAACCGCTCTGAATGATCATAAATAAAAACAGGGGACATGAGCTCCTGTTACAACTTTCGCCGCACACAGAGTGACTGATACATCCTTACTCTCTACAGAGAGACACGTTTTTTTCCTCAAAAACTGGAAATCGATAGAGAGCAAATTATTTATGGAAAACACACTTTGCACCTTTTTAAACAGGCCTTTCCTTCACTAGAAAGACTTTGTTAGTGCTTTAATAAAGGGACGTGGGGTTTTTGACAGACTGATTTACAACAGGCACTTCGCAGGACACCAACTCCCACTATCTCAGACACAGTCATCACCTCTACGTTTCTGTTCTCCCCCCTCTCCATCTTTCTCTGACAGACAGCAGGCATACCCCCTCTTAAACTAACATTTATCATCTGAGCACATTATAAATCACTCTGTCTAAACTGGATCTGATAAGCACAGCAGTGACAGTACAACATCCCCTCTCGTCCCTGCTTCAGATCAGAGGGTCTGTGCAGTGCAGAGACCACCATGACTACCACAGTCGCTATTCTAAATCTAAAATTTAAGCTCCGTTTGTGCAGGGACTGCTCCAATGCTCCTGTATTACAGCAGTACTACTGTAGCAATACTGTAGCTATGTAAAAATATGTGTATGTGACAATATGTATATATGACATATTACACAATATGTATATATGACATGTTTATGTATATGTGTCTATGTATATAGAGGGAGAGAAAGAGAGAGAGAGCTTGATAAACATACATAGGGAAGAATATTTAAAAATGAGAAAGCCAGAAAAACACAGCAAAACAACAGCAGCAGCAGGTTTGATTGATAAAGTCCTGAAATCAGCTATTTAGTGTCTGGCAGCAGAAAAATTGAATCTGCCTGACAGAAAAGCAATTAATCTGTAAACAAACTTCATGGCACAACAGCAGGACTGAGCATTCAAACTCCCACCCGGCTCTCCTGCTCAGATAAGGCCACAGACGCTATTTATCATACATTTTAATTAAGTGCTTGTTAACGCTAGTTATCTTAACAGTCACAAAATTACCGTTGTAATGCATTTTGTTGGAGGAAAGATGGAGAGGAATGTGTGCTTTATGAAAGCACAGCTTGGCTTCATTTAAAAATCACAGAGCAGGGCAGGATCTGAGCACCGTGCTAATGGTTATTTAATGTGGCCATCAGCGGTTCCCAGCCGCCAGCTTACGGAGAGCTAGCACAATAGCCTCCAAACCCTCTTTAACACTTATTTGAGATGACAGGAAAAATGAAACCGTTTGTGCTTTCAATGGAAAAGCAATCATGGGGCATTATCCTCCGCCCGCCCTATCATGCTAATGCTGGGTAAAAATGTCACCAAATGTATTTAAAGGCTGATGAAGTGGTGCAGTGAGATTCCTGCTGCCCGCCTGATTAATAAAAACCTTCAATTTGTATGTAAATGTAACCCAGGCCTCATATCATCCTCACACCTGCACCGCCGCAGAAAATAATAAACTCAAGTTTGATGCCGAAGCTACCAGAGTTTATGATGAATCCACAACGCAGAGAGAGAGAGAGAGAGAGAGAGAGAGAGCGAGAGAGAGGGAGAGAGAGAGAGAGAGAGAGAGAGAGAGAGAGAGAGAGACCTTCAGGGTTAAGAAAAGCCTGTAATGAGTCTGGAGGGTTGCAGGTAAAGAAGAAAATGTTCTCAGAACAACAGATAACATTCTCCAAAAGGTCTCTCAGAAAAATGAAAATCAAAGCATTGTTAAGTTTTTCTTCTAAGCGTCAATGCCTTCGCATGTGATATGCTTGACTATATAAACAACTTAAAAAGAGCTAAAAATCATCTCCAAGCACCTCCTGATTCTAACTAAACTAGTACATCATCAAACTTCAGACTCATCTGACTTACTTTCGTAAAACAAAATAAAACAAAATAACAAAACATAAATAATATGTTTAATAAATAAAAACATAAACACACTGTTTAATAATCTTCATTCAAACTTCATTCAAAATTCCAGTCCATAAATTTCAGTTTATCAAGCTTGTTTAAATGAATAGAGCTCAGCCAAACACAACTAGACTGTGCTCTCTCACCATCTCTCTTCTTCTCTTACACCTGTGGTTATATGTTTACTTCACAGAGAGTCTCTCCTGGCTGCTGTCAGTGGCCTGTTAATGTGTGTGTTCTGGCACCTGCTGCGTTATTGTCATCAGTTGTGTGTGTGTGTGTCAGTGAGTGAGTGAGAGAAAACTGCTTACCAGACAGAGATGCCTTTTCACCAAACAGTCACAAACGTACAGACACACACCTCACTGCCTCCCGCCAAACCTCGCTGACCAATCCCCAGTCTCCTCCTTTCTCCTCCTCCTGGGAGCTCCGCTTTCTCATGCAACAATGCAAAACCCCTCGTTAGCATCTCCTAAATATTCATAAACATGCGTCTAGATCAGCGCGTCACCTGAAAAGTGGCCTTTAACTGTCCAAAAAAATCAGACACATCCATCTCCTGAGAAGGAGAAGGTATCAGAACATGTCTCAGTGGAAGGAATGGAAAGAAAATACATTTTGAAATGATAAAGAAAAGAGGAGGGGTGAGGTGCATGGATCAGTCATACTGAGTGACATTGTTAATGATCTGAGCATCTTAACCAGGGTGAAATATTCTTATCTGAATGATGTGACACAAACAGGAGGGGTGGGCAGGTGGTTTCAGAACTCTACACAAACATTGCACCACAGAAAAGAGAAACAGAGCAAAATAATAGGAAACAATATAAGAGGTTGATTGTTCAAATGTATATAAATAGGTGCAATCTGGTAGATATTGTAATCAATTATATATCAATTATACACACTCTAAATTGTGTTAATATGTAAGATAATTTTAGTTTCCTTTCTATTCTATTAGCTAATATAAATTAAAATACTTTTGCTCTGTTGTGAGTCAAACCAAGGATGGTTTCAGTATTAATATTATTTAAATTAAAAATTACCGCCGTTTACCAAGTTAAATTAGATGCTGTTGTCGTATTGTAGTGGAAAATTAAATCAAAAACAGAAAGAAAATTCAACTTAGCGTTTAAAGGAGATTTGTGGTATTATACAGCAATTCACTTACAAGCAGAACAGACCAGATAAAGAGAAAATTTCACCATAACAGAAAAAAAATCGTAGGCTTAGATGTTCCCCGCTCTCAAAATGGTCGTGTGCTTAAAAAATGCAGCTCAGTTTAAGTCTCATCCGAGGAGCTTACAACTGTAATTAAATCATTAAATTCTTGTCTACGCTTCACAGAACGTGGAGAAATTAACTTCCCACCACCTCATTTTCTATTTAAACATGAAATAATGATTTTCTGCCAGTCTGATTACAAAGCCAACATCTGATCAAGAGGATAATCACATGCTGCCGTATTAGAGCTCATTACAGCCTGAGTGCAAAATTATTACATATGTAATTGGGCGGTGAGATTTATATACAGATCAGGCCGGTTTCTGTTAGACTGTAATTACAAGGTTCGTTGGTTAGCTAGTTATCAGAAGTTTGCAGCAAAACAAAACAAACAGCTGAGAGAAATGAGTCTGTCATTAACCTGTAACCTAGAAGACTGGCGAAGGGGGACGTATGTCTGTTTTAGCGTGTGTGTGTGTGTGAGGCTTGTATCTGCATTATGTGAAATAGGTCTATTCATTTTACACCCACTGGAGAAGCCCGAGCAAAAATGTCTGTTTCATTTATTTAACCCAAGTAATCTGTGACCGTTTAAAAGACAGGAGGTGTAGAAAATGGGAAATAGAAGAAACGAAGTGAGGGGGGAGAGGAGAGAAAAAAGAGTAAATGAGCTGTTTCTGAGTAGGATGGGCTTAATGCTTCTATTACTTAAAGCTAACAGGCTGTGAAACCATTCTTTTGCAGTGCTGAGGGGAGCTATTTGGGCCTGTGAGGGAAAGCGAGAGAGAGAGAGAGAGAGAGAGAGAGAGAGAGTAGAACATATGCACATACAGAAAAGAGAGCCTTGCTTCCAGTACCACCTAATATAAACAGGCAACTAATCAATACAGAAACAAGCGTAATTGCAGTTAAGTGTATGCAGAGGTGAAAGAAAACAGAGAACAGAAAAAGAGAGCAGTAAAAATGTGAAAATAAAAATTGTTCAGTTACCAATTAGCTTACCAACACATTCTTTCAATCTCTATTTCACCCTCTTTCTTTCTGGAACTAGTGATTTTGCAGCACAAATCGATGTTGGCAGTTTAGCCAGCCAGCCACTCATCTTGGCATTAAAACGCCTGACAGTAGTCTGAGTCCTTATAGCCATGCACTAAACCTCCCTCTCTATCTCTCTCTCCTCTCTTTCTGTTTCCTTCAATCTCTTTCTTGTGATGACCGAACGATCCTGCATTTATCTTAAATTTATTTACTATTGCTTGACCAGATGTAGCCTTAAATACAGTTGTCATTTCTCACTGAGGAAGATGTATTGAAATGTCTACACTCTTAAAGGCATATAATGGTTTTTGAATTACAGGCTGACATAAATGAAGATAAAATGAACAATAATAGGAGAAAATTGAGCATTGAGAGATAATATGATGTATCCCAAGGAGCCAGGCTGTGATGAGAGAGGGGAATTGAGTATGTAGTGAGAAATAATGACAACATTTTTATCACAACTAATGGCCTTTTAATTCTCTGTCTTTTCTTTCTGCTTTATAATGAGATTATTAATATCGCTCCCATTTCAAGTGTTTTGAAGAAATAAACACACCGTGTGGGTCAAGAAGAGACACGTATAAGCATAACAGTGCATGTCTGTGATACAAAGACAAACATATTAAAACCACTTTTTTAACTGGACTGGAAAAGACGTTTTGGAAAACCTGGACTATACTTTAAAAATGTGGAACAGACTTTTTGGAAAACCTGGACTATACTTTAAAAAAGTGGATCAGACTTTTTGGAAAACCTGGACTGCCATTTTTTTTAAAAAAAAAGAGGAAAAGACTTTATTGGATCAGAGAAATGAAATGAGATAAGCTGTACTTGGCATGAACATTCTGTTCACACTGAACATGTATTATTATTATGCATATTATTATTACTATTATTATGAATAAACTACAGCCTTTGTATGATCTACAGAAAGTAGAGGAAGTGGAAAAATATTTATGCTACACCTAATCTATACATTCCCTAAAAAATGAAAGTGACTCTGTCTTGCTAATAGAAAGAACATCTAGTTGCTCGGGTTAAACGTCTAAATATTTACCATCTACGTTTAATGCTGTTGTGTAAAATAATATTTTAATAAAGTGTTGAGAGTCATTGTGCTTTTGCAAATGTAACACCAAAGACATAATAATTTAAAATAAATAATAGATTTTTAATAGATTATCTTGTGTTGTATCTCATTGTGTACAACACGTAGAAAATATGTGGTTATAATATAATATATACAGTATAAAAAACATATTCGGGAATCTTTGCCTTGCATTCATTTATATTTTGTTAAGAAAGCGTATCTGCTATATCATTTCCCTGCTCTAACCAAACGTTTCATTTGCTTATATGTAAAGTTAGTTTCCCCTACAGACTTTAAACAGAACTGAGCAAATATGAACGTGTTTGTTAAACCTGTTAAAATGTGATGTAGGCCAGTAACCCCCAGTCAAATCTTTAACATCAAAGGTCATGACGGGTGTTGCCTTTATAAATCCTCTGGGACACCAATGAACAGATCTGGATCAGAAAAGCCCATTAAACGACCATGTGTAATAGGGTCTCTAACTTGTTTTCTGTCACCTTGGCATTACACAGGTGTCATTTGGGTGTCATTTGAAGAGCCCCTGTTTGACGTCTTTGATCAGGGCTGTGGCAGGCGTCTTGTGTATTGCATAAGGAAACGCTTTTGAGCACAAATTCACTGCTTGTTTATTTGGAGGAGTGTTGGAGAATGCGGAATGGTGTCCCATCCCTCCAGTCACACATCCGAGATCGTCTGATGACGGTAAATACATGCAGGTTTGGCAACACAGTTGCCATTGTAATTGCCAGTAATTGTGAGCTATAATAATAATAATTATTATTATTATAATAATCGTTGTGGGTATAATAATAATAATAATAACAATAATAATAATAATAGGACTATACATAAACCTTACATTTAAATAGGTTCACGACAAGGGTTTGCAAAGAGTATGAGAAGTGAGAAAGAAAACACTGTCCTAACGCTTTTATGGTTGTGCCAGTTTCCTGGGTGAGTGTGAAGGTGTTAAGGTCGTGCATCTGTATTTTGCATCTGTATTTTGGGTCAATAAATCAGAGACAAACTGTGAGGCCGTGACAAGACCCGGTATGTGACACGCGTCTATCCAAACTGAGAGCGCAGCAGGACGGACACCAACAGACACTTTTCTCCTTAACCTCGAGACCTCCTTTTAAAGTAACTTTGGAATCAGTAAAATACAAATATAATCGCGAGTATGTTTGGGAAAATATATCCACAAATGCACATTACAACGAGAGTGAAGAAAATGATGTTTAGATCAATAATGTTGCCCCAGACGGCGCCGTGTTTTGGGGTCAGCCGGGTGGGCTGAGAGCTCTGGTTAGTTCTGCGGGTCCTTGTGGGTGTTACTGGCGGTTATGTAGTTATTACCATCTGCCCTGAATCGCACCAGACTGCTGCTACAATTAATAACCCCCGTAATCCCGCAATGTCACGCGTCAAAACATGAACACGTGGTACGTACAGTACGTACAAATCTGGGAGCCCTTTAAAAAGCAATGAAGCTATGACGTTCCAGATAGGATAAGAGTAACTATTTCCTTAAAAGCAGATGGGAGGTTTAGGAGGTACATAGTTTATATCACAATAAATCCACGCCGAAGCTGATTCAGTCTAATCTTTTATTTCTGAATTGAGATTTGGGCATTAAATCACTAATCGGTGCCTTTGTTTGGAAGACCATTAGCAGACATATGGTGTCACTGGACTAAAGATAATACTATTATGGATGTTTCCTGCATGGATGTTTTTATAGATTGGTTTTATGGAATTTTTATCCTTTGTTTAATCCGTATTATTTACAGTCGGTTGCGGATTAATTCAGATCTTTTCGGTACATATCGTTCAATCTGTTTTAAGAACAGTGAATGAAATTAAAATGCTTGCGATTATAATGTAATATGTCAAAAGCTTTGGAGACTGACATCTGAAATAATTATGTTTAAAGCATATGCAATGATTATAATAATACTTATACATAAAATAACAGCTATGCATATTCATGTATTACGAATGCTTTTCATTTCTTGTCAACTTACAGTAAAATGCCAATGATTTCATGTTTCACATTAAATGTGTCAAAAGACTTAAAACGGCTCGTTTCATGTAAGTTTATTTAAAATCGGTGTTCGCACAATTTTTCCTTTAGTAGCCAAAGTGCGAAAGTAAAAGTAAGTCCGGTTTTAACATAAATGTTCTTCGTTTCGTTTAAACAGACGCGTGTAAAAACACAAGCCGCAAAAGATCTGCGGGAAGTTAAATTACTCAACAAGAATGAAATATGTGCAGTTTGCGGATGATCAGAAATGTTTTGCGTTAACACACGAAATGGGAAACGACTGAAGCTGCAAGCAAACAGCAGATGAAAGGATTGGTGAGCCATGAAATGAGATTTGAGGCTCGTTCAAATAAGAGATGGCGACGTCAGAGAGAGAGAGAGAGTGAGAGAGAGAGAGAGAGAGAGAGAGAGAGAGAGAGAGAGAGAGAGGGAGAGAGAGAGACCGTAATTGGGGGCGAGACTTGAGACATAGGAGGAGCCACTGAACGACTAGAAATGTCAATCACAAAAAGGAGTTCCCAATAATCTTAAGCAATCTGTAAGGACCTGACCTTAGTCCATTCAGATCAATAGGGACGCACGGGAGGAGAGCGCAATCGTTACACTGGCTCTTTCGGAGGAAATACACGCTTCCCTGACACTTTGTTTTTATTGGAAACTGGATATTGCGGGGCTCACCAAACGGGCTTTTCGCCGTTTTTTGTGACTCCAGCAGACTTTCGCCACAACAATGTCTTTCCCACAACTGGGATATCAGTATATCCGACCCATATACCCGCAGGACAGGCAGGGAATTGGCAGTAGCCGAGCTGGGACAGACATGAGCCCGTCCGGGGCGCTTTCTAATGTTCTCTCCAGTATGTACGGATCACCCTTCGCTGCAGCACAGAGCTACGGAGCTTTTCTGCCTTATACAAACGATTTATCCGTTTTCAGTCAACTGGTGAGTAACCATTTATTTTTCTTTTCTTTACATTTTAATAAAGCATCCATGAAACATTTTAACATGAATGGTAGTTTTACAAGAAAGTGGAAAACTGCTGTTTACCTTGTTGAAAAATACAAAACGAATCGAAACCAATTCGTTACTCTATAAAAAGTGTTTTTTGTGGTTTTAATACACAAAGCCTAGACTAGACATTTGTACCAGTTTTGCAGTCTTGTAACACAAGGCTTAAAAATTCAACTACTGTTAAAAATTGTATGTATATATACATATTAACTGTATATGTATTTATATAATAACTACATTTATATTATATTATATAATAACTCTCATTAACAATATTTCCTAACATGCTTTTGTAATTAATTATATTGACATCATTAATAATAAAAAATACATAAAAAACATACAAAATCATATAGCTCCAATATAATAAAAGACAACTGTATGTGAGTAGAAGAAAAGGCAGCATGACAGGCCATAAATGCGTTAGTCGGTCTCTATAATGGATCCATGTTCTTTGTTATAGGGTGCACAGTACGAACTTAAAGACAGCCCAGGTGTCCAACACCCTGGATTTTCCCATCATCCTGCCTTTTACCCGTATGGTCAGTACCAGTTTGGTGACCCGTCCAGACCCAAAAATGCCACAAGGGAGAGCACCAGCACGCTCAAGGCCTGGTTAAGCGAGCACCGGAAAAACCCGTACCCCACCAAAGGCGAGAAGATCATGCTGGCCATCATCACTAAAATGACCCTCACTCAAGTGTCCACCTGGTTCGCCAACGCTAGAAGGAGGCTAAAGAAGGAGAACAAGATGACCTGGACCCCACGGAGCCGCACAGATGAAGAAGGAAGCGAGCATGAGGACGGGGACAAACGGGAGGATGAGGAGGAAATCGATTTGGAGAATATTGACACGGAGAACATCGAGAATAAAGACGATTTAGACGAGCAGGACGAACTGCATTCAGATTTGAAACTTGACAGGAGCGACTCAGAAATTTCAGACGGCTTTGAGGATTTACACGGACCGGAACAAAGGCTGTTGAAAGCGATGGTGAAAGACGGCAAAGAAATTCACGGTGACCGCGCAGAGCACTTTTATCATCACCACCATGATAACCTAGAACTTAAAACCCAACAGGCTGACACGGAACCGGTCAAACTGAACCAGGCCATGATCAACTCTCCAACCAGACAAAATAACCCACCGGTCCCAAAGCCTAAGATCTGGTCTCTGGCTGAGACAGCAACAACTCCGGACAATCCACGAAAATCTCCGTCGACGAACGGGACGTCCGCAGCTCATACCATCACGCCTCACAGACTCGTTTCATGCCCGGTAGGGAAACTTCAGAGCTGGACAAATAGGGGTTTCACGGCACACCAGCTCGCTTTGCTCAACTCAAACCGCTACTTAGGACTCAGTAGTCAGGCTTCGGCAAACGGCCTATACAACAGACAAACACAAGACAGAAGTGAAAACTCCCAGTCCACAGGTACAGGTACATGTCACGCACACTGAGAGGCGTAAAGATATAAATGTAATGTTTTATTAGACTGTATCCACAGACTGGACGAAGCATAACTTGTTCTCACCACTGTGAAATGTTCAAGTATAAAGATTCACTTGAAACGTAAATGCTTATTGGAAAGTACTTATGTGAGTGTTTACTTTTATCTTTTTTTTTAATAGTCTGAAGTTTGTCCAGTCGTATACAATGGAAAATGTTTTCAGTGGCCTTTACCAGAAGTGTGAATTTTGAAAGGTTTGGGCCGTAAAGTTTCTTAGTTTAAAGAACTGGGTGTTTGTAAAAAGCTCTGCTTACATTAAAAGGGAAAAGAAGAAGATAATAATTCTGCATTGTAATAGTTTTGTATTTGTCGTTACTGGTTTTGTTATTTCAGAAAAATCTAGTGCCTTGAAAGCTGATATAAAAAGTTGTTAAAAACAGCCTTCCACCCTGTTCAAAGACGGTAAGAGTGGAGACATTGTATGTCCATTATTTTGTTTAGCTGTTTTTTTTTCTAAATATGAATGATATATTGTGTTTATGCAATACTAAACCCAGATGTTTCAGGGGGATATTTCATAAAGCTTAATTCAGAAACGTGTTAAATCTTGTTTCACATTTAGTTTTGTTTCATTACTCTCTTCTATTATTCCTATAGGCCCCAAAACCATCTTAAAGCTGCCGTGGTGTTATCCTCTCTTTCCTCTTCGTAGGGTTTTCTCTGTTATATGTTTACTTCTTATTTTAACTTGTGCAAAGAATGTAAAATAAACACACACACGTCTGTATTCTTACATTGTCAACTTGTCAACTTAAGGCCATAGTCTGTGAGTCTCTTTTTCCTTTTTAAACTCTGTGAGGATTTGATGTTAACATGTTTTGTATATAACGTTAAGAATATGTATATACTTGTGATCCGAAATTGTACAAGAAAGTCTATATTTTGGCTAATAAATGAACCGCTGCAACTTTACCGTCACTTTCTCCTGTCTTTGAAGACGTATTAAATATTATAACAGATATTGTGTGTCAATTTTAGGCTTTAATGTGAGGAATTAGTTATTGTGGGTGTTTTGAAAGGCACGGGAACACTAACTAGAGGTTATGAGCTTTGAATCGATGGGTTTTCAGGGACTTTACTGTTATTAGTTCTTCCTGAATCGCGAATTTGGATATTAATGGATAATATCCCATTGAAGATTATCCCCATTGAAGCTCAACAGCCAATATAAATATTTATATTTATATCTCTGTATTTATATTAGGTTGGAAAAGCACGCAACTCAATTCATTGTAATGAGAAGTGAATGTAAGTGTTCAAAACTTTTCTCTGTATAAACGGTTAGTGACATTTTTGTGTAATATTTGACTTGCCTAAAAGGCTGTGCTTTCGATACTGTGAGAAATTAAATATGTATGTGTGTTTTTCCTCTTGAAGATAATCTGCATGACATAAACTTTGTTTCACGTTTGCGAAAATCTGGAGAAAATTAAAGTTGGAGCTCCCTCTACAGTCCACCATAGACGGCCTTCACACGGGCAGAGTTGTTCAGATGCGCCGTAACCTATTTGAAGAATGATGTTTATTTTTAGTTGATGTTTAAGGTTTCAAGCATATTGACTGAATTACATAATAGAGACAGACGATCATATGCAGCACAGCTAAACGAATAAAGAAAATATGCATTTACATTTTATATACATATTTTAATATTCATTTTTATACAATATACATTTCTAGATAACAAAACTGCAGGGAACGCGCGCCTGCTACATTATTAATGGTTTGTTGACACTGAGCGCAAATGCTCCCAGCATGATCAACTGGTACATCAACTGGATCAACTGGTAACGGAGCTACAACAAATGGGGCCAGGAAAACCTAAAAACGCGGTGAGGAAAACTTTCTCCGTCCTTATATTTAACAGAACATAACAGTGTTTTATCTGAGCTGTTTTCCATTATTTCATATAATTACTTATTTATGTATTTATGTTATGTATTTATTTAGATTAAGCATTTTAAATGACGTCTCCCGAGATCCGCTTAATAGTAAAAGCTGGCGATTAATATTCATGATTCGTGACACGTGACGTCACTGAGTGACGTAATCCATATTTTGGAGTTCCCTCCGTATCGCTGACAACCGGAAGCAGGAAAATGTATGAAATTTTCTATAAAAAGCATTAATGAACTTTTTGACCATTACCAACCTTGTGGGCACATTTTAGGTCATTGATTATGTAAATAAAACCAAAGGCTACATAAACACACAACCTGACTTTTTGGAAACTGCCAATCGACAGCATTTGTGGGAATTTTACCACCACTGACTCCAAACAAACAGCAATCCAGTCTATTAGCCACCACTAACCCTTTGTATATCCAAGTACCATTATCCCTCTACATCAATGACATACATAGCTGTACCACACGCTGTGAGGAACGCTTTGTTAAACACCAGTGTGAATGGAGGGAGCGATGAAACACGGTAAATCAAAGAGAAATGTAATATATCTTTCTGACTCGCTATTGGTGCCAAGAGGAAGGAGAGAAAGGTTAACTCTTCAGGACAAACCAGCCAATGGAGTCATCAGAACCCTTCTGCATAGATGGACAGTACCGGAGGAGGACATGAAGACCAGAGTGGGCTCCTGAAAGAGAGGATCGGCCCTCTGTCAGTGTGTTTTGTCCCACCACACACCATCTCTGTGCCCCGCAAAACAAATGTCAGCTCTATTGTAGTCTTGAAGAAGCTTTGAAGAGGCCCGGTTTATTGGTGGAGGTCACTAATCCTTTTATGAGGCACTGCTGATTGTTAGCTTGGCAAACACACACACACACACGCACACAGTTCACAGCTCTTACATGGAGACACACACACACACACTTATGGAGAACTGTACACTGTACGTACAGTATATTTAGAGCAGATTGAAAACAGCACACAGTGTACTCACAACACCACGATGGAGCTGCAGCGGGGCATTTGTGAGGCAGAAATTTCTCTGGCAGGTCTGGGGACAAAAGAGCAAAGAGTGACACTCTGTGGGGCAGGAGGCGGGGATGTGTAGACGGCTAATTTCATGGCCTTTGTTGACAGAGGTAGGAGAGAGAATTCTTTCACTCCATCTGAAAGACAACAAGTGGGGCAGAGGGTTATGGGTGTAAAAAGAAGAGAACGGTGAAAGAATGAGGGAGAAAGAGAGAGAGTAGCGGGAGCTTTTGCCGTTCAGTCATCTGAAAGATTGCGCTTTTCTCAGCTTCCTCAGCCATTTTGACTGAGTTACAGGGCAATTATGGAAATGTTTCTTTGAAGCAGAGTAACGCTCTTTTTCTCTCTCCCCCTCCCATCCAAGAGAAGTCTCCCTCCCTCTCTTTTCTCACCTCTGACCAGACACGACTCTCTCCTTTTTCTCTACAGCATGAGAAAGAGGCTGCTGTGGTGAATGTGATCTGAATGGAGTGACTGAACTGTAAAGGTTAAAAAACAAAAGGGACACAATGATGGTACACTTGAAATATCAACTTTTCATGATTGCTGAATCGATAAACATCACTTACTAGATCAATCAAGAGAAATACTAGTAATTGAATTTTAATTAATGAGACTATAAACATATATGCAAAATACAGCTTTTCTTACCTGTCTAAACAGGGACTTTCTATACACACTCCAGGGACTTCTGTTGTTTATATACACAGCCATTTATAAACTAGCTTTAAAAATTAAACACTTTTTCACCTCCCCAAATTACTGACAGAAAATGTGGAGCAAATGTGTCCCCAATATATGGTTCAGTAAATACAAACCACATATACCATAAACATACATACATGCACATACATTTACATTAATTTACTTTACATAAATTTACTGTACTTTGAGAAAATGTATATACAATGACAAACAAAAAGAATGAAAGAACAATCATTTAACAATACAGGACAGAATTTCTGCTGAGAGTGTGAACTCAAACTCATTATATGTCATGAGAAAACTATGACATCATGACTGAGAGAAAGTGTCACAAGCACTTATTGTTAGACTAGCATATTCTGGACTGCTGCCCTTATCAATACAGTTACATTTAACTCTGCAAATGAAACGGCCCATGAGTCACATCCTCATATTACTAATGTTCTCCCTGTACAATTGTAGATCATATATTTATCATCCTATTGATTGTGGAAGTGGCTGAGGGCTTCTTTGGTTTGGCTATGGTGTCTTGGAGTGTTAAATAAGTTGTGCTGTGTGTCTCGCATGAGTACATTAGAAGAGCGCGGCTGATTGGTTGGAGGAGAGTGCACCAATCAACTCGCTCTCTCAACAAGATTAATAGGGTTTATCAAATACTCTCAGGTCTATTTCTATAATGCAATGCAATGGGAGGCCAACAATAACCAATATTTGATATGAACGTGAGTGTATGAGATAATGTGTGTGTAAAAGCTTTTAAATGAATAAAGAGGACATTCTTCCTGTCTTTTCTTTGTGCTTACATATAAACTTCTTGTCACCATGACATCTCTCTCCATGATAATGCTATGCAAATGAGAGGGAATGTATGTGTGCGTGTGTCGTTATATGTGAGTGAGAGGGGACCTCTGTTGGAAATAGGACAGGGATATTTTCCCTCTGCTGGGCACAATGAACTTAGGAATTTGTGTGTCTGTGTGTGTGTTGTCTGTGCTTGTGTATTCTGGGAAGACTAATTCTTTTCTGAAATTCTTTTTGACCCTCACTTCCTGGATAGACAGGAAGTAGGAAGTAGGGGGCTCCAGAGAAGCCAAAAAGGCGGCCACGGTCGGTCAATCCAGTCAGGACCAACGCACACCCCTTGCCAAATGTGTGCACACACTCTTTAATGTGTAAGCAGGCAAAGCCGCCTCTTCTGTTGGAATGTTAAATCAGCTCACTCACTGGAACTGTAAGCTCTTTCGCACAGACGCACACACACAATTTCTCCTTTCTCTCTGCTTCCTATCGCACAAAAGCTTGTGTATTTTTGAAAGGCTGCAGATATGGCCTCTCAGCAGGACAGCGGACTAAACAACAGCAGGGAGAGCGTGACATCCAAGAAGCAAAATGTCTGAAAGACTTTTAAAGACTTTCAAGGCAAGAACCACAGGATACTTAATTTATTTGTGATGTCACAGGAAACAGAATATCCAGTAACAAAATGAGTAAAAATAAAACTATAAACTCCCTGTTTATACTACACATATCATTTTAAACTACAGGCATGAACATACAAATTTTATCATGGGTGGAACAGCAGGCCAGCATAATCTCCTGATATCGTTATTTTCAGGACAATTCAATGGCAAAATAAACAAGGGCGTTGTTGTATCAAACCTTAACTTAAAATTTGTTAGACAAATACACAGCATGCACAATAACCACTAATTTGTGTTTCCCTCTTGTCTTTAAATTTGTGAGCCACAGCAAATAAGGGGAGGCAGATTTGCTGAGTTTCAATTAAATTAAATGAACGAGTTACGATGAGGGAAACTCATTCATTTCGACATTTTCTTAGCTTCAAAAACACACACACAGGTCATTCAGGGGACAGCCTTTGGTGGTGGTGGTTGGGGGGGGGGTTAAGTTGCATTTGCTAATGGTTATTGACTATTTCAATAGCAGGCTATAAAGAGGACTGATGAACTGTCCTGTGTACAGTCATTAAAATCTAAAATATACTCTAGACTATCAACATCTATGGTAAGCAATGTCTGCAGCTAACAAAATTAATCTCTGTGCGTCTGTTGCACATCTTTATAAAGACCTGCTTTCAACAGACAAATACAACTCATGACTGCCCTAAAGGCATTGCACATGTGGTAACTTGAAATGTACTCAATATGTGTCTCACAATGTTCCTTTAGTTAAAGAGGGAGCTTTTACCTGTCTTTCACAATGTCTTTATTACTAAACATGTACTCACACCCTCAATTCTTGAAAATGTAGGGCTGGAATAAAGAGAGGACAGCATGTCTAATAATGAGTTAATGACTCAACACCCTCCTTTTGTTCCTTGCATTAGAGAACAACACACTTTGCGTGTGTGGCAACTTGCAATGATGTTGAAAAATAATGATGCACAAAACATAAAAATATGGATATTTAGATTTAAATGTATGACTCTTTGGACAGTTTAAGAAAGATAAAGACAAAGACTTGTGGTCTATATACACATTACATCACAGTTAAAGCTACTCGCATTTACCTGAAATAACAGATCTTGAAGCACAGAGCACAAAACCCAGCAGGGGTTGAATCTAGTGCCAAAACATTAGTTCCATGCTGTCAAGGAGCGGCTACTGTACAGACTACAATGGTCAGAAATGTGGAGTATGTTTTAAAGCAGACACGTTTATGTACATATTATGGCACACACAAAATGCATATTTGTACCACACACACACACACAGACACATAAACGCTCTCACACGCTCTATTGGCACACACATCTTGCCACTCCTGTGTTTGTGCAAACTCAAATCAAATGATTTTTGAACAACAATAAAGAAGCCCTTATTTTACTTGGCTTAGCTTCAGACTCAATCTACTTTCCACCTTCTTACCACACACACACACA